>CM031956.1:21583575-21613575 GCA_018749465.1 Paracanthobrama guichenoti
CTGGCAACAGGACAGGACTAAACAGTCTTAAATACACAGGCAAACTAATCAAAGAAATATGACACAGCTGACGGGACTAATTAACAAGACACAGGTGACAGGAATAGAGGGTATGCACATGACGTCACCGTCAGCTGGAGTGACTGCGCTTACACCCCACTGAGTGGCAAAAAGACTGAGCGGCAGCATTGGTTTACAGCATGAATGCAGTGAAAACACACAAAACCAAGCCCGGCACCAGAGGGTGGTGGGGGGAGGGAGTCGGGGGAGGCTTGTCCACGGAGCCCATGGACATCCCTGTGCCCCCTCCGGGCAGAGGGAGACGGACTTGATAATAGCATGTCATTTTCTCACTCAGATGCCGCCTGCTGCTGATTGCTTTTAGAGGAAAAAACTGCCCAACAATGCTGGTCTAGGATTTGTAGTCCTCGTAATTCTCTGTAAGAATTCATAGTAATAGTATATTATTAGCGAAAAGGAGTTGGCAAAAGATCCAGTGCATCTGTATTTGCATTCGTCAAATGATTTAATTTCCAACGTGTTTTCCAACACAACGTGTTTCAAGCACAAGTATGAAATTTGTAGCCCAATACCTACAAAAAAAGCAAAAACCTCAAAATCTAAAAACCCAACAGGTGAGAAATTCTGCATTTTCTCTGCAAAATTTGTGCAGTTTTTGCCATTTCCAGACGTTGTACTTTAACAAACTCCTCTTAGAGATTTAATCAGATCATCATCATATTTGGTCAGTCTAATCTAAAGGTTTGTGATGTCAAATTGTGAAGATCTTGGGTTTTCCCTGGAGGGTGTGTCCGTGCCGGCCTCACAAAGTTCATTGTTTCGCCATGACACAGGAAGTTGTTTTAAGTCAGGCATACAATGTCCAATCTGCCCCAAACTTCACATGTTTGATAAGAGTCTACATCTACATCTACATGCCAATATTCAGTTAGTCATAGCGCCACCTGCTGGCAGCAGGAAATGGCATGCTTTACACTGTTATTAACCCCCAGAAACATATTTAAATATGCCATCAAGCCCCAGACATGCTAGAAACACATTAAATCATGCAACACGTGGCTAAGTGCTAATGTATTCGATTTACGCCACGAAACAGGAAGTTGTTGTAACTCAGGCATACAATGTCCGATCTGCCTCAAACTTGGCCTGAAGACATCTACACGCCAAACGTAGTTATAGTCATAGCGCCACCAGCTGGTAGCAGGAAGTGTGGCAAATACAAATGACTGACGTAGTCCTCCTATTTTTATATACTTAAATGCATATTGCCCATCGTGCTCTATTTTCCTAATGGATGTGGTGTCACAGGTGAGAGGACCCTTTCACCGCTGCTTGCAGCTTTAATTTGTATTATATTTCTTATTGTGGTATTATAATTTCAGGGAAGAAAAAAACACTTCTTCTGTCACCGTTGTGTTCTGTTATGATCATGTTTTCATTGTATTTAGGTTCTGTCTTCTCTTTGCCAGTCATTTGAACACGTTCACCTGTTTTGTTAATCATCTTGTTAGTCCTTGTGTTTATATTCCCTGTGTTTTCCTACATTCCTTGTCCGTTCTCGTCTATGTAATGTTTGTCATTAAAGACTATTCTACTTAATCTTCTTCATCATTGTGAGTTTAACACAACCCAGTCGTGACACTTACGTCTTGTGGGACACGGGACAAAGCTCCCAATTTCGGGACTTTGGGACATTTCTAACTGGCGTGCATCTTGTGGCAATCACTGGTGATCAGTTTTGCACAGATTTAGCTCATCTCAGACGAGCCTAATGACAGCAGTTACCCATTAGTTTTGCTCCAGCAGTTTTGTGATTGGCTACTTGAGCTCCACCGGTTACTGTGATTGGCTGTGATCTGTGATTACTGCGAGGTCACAGACCTGAGGGATCTCCTGAGTTTAGATGTCAATCGATGACAATTTAATCCAAAACAAAACAAACTTGTGACTGACAGGTCAATTGAATCATTCAACATTGTTAATAGTGTGTGTGTGTGTGTGTGTGTGTGTGTGTGTGTGTGTGTGTGTGTGTGTGTGTGTGTGTGTGTGTGTGTGTGTGTGTGTGTGTGTGTGTGTGTGTGTGTACCTATTTAGGGTGGCCACTGATTCTTCTGCTCATCCTCAATATTGTGTGAATCTGTCTAGATTAGACACTTTAACAGATTTTTAAAAGACTTTTTTAACAGATGCTGCCAGACCTAAAGGACCAGCAAAACCCAAAATATCTACTCCACGTATTGCAACAAAGGGTATATCCAGAGTTTTGCCAGTTGAGTTACATATTTGCATGTGATTTGCATCTAATTAACAAGTGTTCAGGTGTTTACTGCCACAGGGAATGAAATGTTCTCCTCTATCACTGTAAAACGGTGCCTGCATCCCAACTCACATACTATCTGTAGTTTGTGTGTATGTGAGATTATTTTAAATTGTAACATTACAGTTTTACTGTATTTTTGATTAAATAAATGCAGCCTTATTGAGACATAAAAAAAGGCATTTATCCCCAAACTTTTGAACAGTATGTGTATGAGTGTTAAGAAATTAATTAATGAATTATCAAATTAATATAAAATAATAATAATGTGAATAAACCACTTTAATTGTGACAAATAAACAGAAATATTTAAAGCTCAAAATTAATTTGCTGTTCATGGGCATATTTGGATTAAGAACTAAATAGCAAATGCTTTTAAAATGCAAATAAATGTATATTTAACTAGACATTTAAGCATTGTCAGTTTGAAAAGTGATTAATTTACTTCCATATTTACCCAAAAGTATTCTTTAGTCATTATCTGTGAAGGATGAATATTTGAATGTGAATAGGGATCCAGCCACATGCACACTTTCAATGGCAGCATATGCTAATGGACAAATACTGTGACATTTGGCTTTCACTATTATTTTAAATTCAAATAAAAATGAGCTTCATTTTGAAAAGAAGAAAAGGCGAAGTGTTTGATATTTTGAGCATGTCAGTGTGGATGGAGAATATTCTGTCCAGTGAATAATGACTTTCTTGAACACCTTTTAACACTTTGACATTCGTCTTCTATATTCTCCTCACTTTCTATTACCCTACAGACTCACTCACACACACACACACACACACACACACACACACACACACACACACACACACACACACACACACACACACACACACACACACACACACACACACACACACACACACACACACCTGTCATTCTGCTCCCATCGTCTCTGTCCCTGGTGACTGTGTTAAATTGGTCTTGTGTTATTCATATGTTCACTGTAATAGTGCTGCACGTCTCATTTTTTTTCCTTTATCGCTTTCATAATTTTCTTTCTCTCTCCATCTCGTGGTTATTGTTCCTGCTAATGCTTTAATTCTAGTTACATGACGATGGCATTAAGCAACAAGATTCCCAGAAAAGCGACGATCTCTAATTAGACATTCTTAGCAGCAGCAGACAATGCTCTATGTGATTATATAAAAACAACTAGGCTATATTTTTACATTCTCAGAAAATTCACTCACCCTCATAATTCTAGAATTGCTAAGAAGTTCCAGGTGGTTGCTAGGGTGTTTCTATGCTGTTGTTTGGATGTTCTTAGCATTTCTAGTTTATTGTAATTACTAGGGTGTTCTGAGTGTTTCTAGCCTATTGCTATGTGGTTGCTAGGTAATAAATTGAGTTTGTGAGAAGAATTAGATGTCATTAAAGTCTTGTGAAGTTCTAATTAAGAACCGCAAGAATGAGAAAACGCTACAGAGAAATATGTAGAGCGTGAGTGTAATTATTATCTCAGCTATCTAGTGTCGTCCAGTGGGACTGAGCTCAGCACTTTGATTTCAAATCACAGCAGAAGAAGCACAGGAGTGTGAAATAAATCATTACCTGTACGCACATACCCATCTACGCATTAAAGGTAGGGTAGGCAATTCTGGAGAGGCTAGCAATAGCAAATTAGCTTTTGAAAGCATGAGATCCCATTCTGCAAAGCGTCACGAGAGACGACGCTAAACTACCTCATGTCTCAAAGCACATAACATTACAATAATAATGAATGTAAACAACAGAGCTCTAGTTGTACCACCTGACTGCTGATAGTGTTGACAGAAATTTGTTATAATATTCATTTTTATAATAAATTAAAAGCAAAACACGTAAAAATGACTATAAAATGGAGTGGAAATGGCAAATGAGTGCTCCTCTGCTGACATCTACTGGTTATAGTGGTAATTTCATGTATTTTCATGTTAAAAGTGTTTGTTTTCCACCAGGTGACAGAAATCCTCCACTAAACCATGGCACATTTTCCTTGTTATCTCCATAAATGAAAATGATAAATGTAGATCTTTTTTTTAGAGTGCATTGCACTGCAAAAATATAGTACAATAATAGGCTAAAATTATATATATATACACACTCACCTAAAGGATTATTAGGAACACCATACTAATACTGTGTTTGACCCCCTTTCGCCTTCAGAACTGCCTTAATTCTACGTGGCATTGATTCAACAAGGTGCTGAAAGCATTCTTTAGAAATGTTGGCCCATATTGATAGGATAGCATCTTGCAGTTGATGGAGATTTGTGGGATGCACATCCAGGGCACGAAGAGCTCCCGTTCCACCACATCCCAAAGATGCTCTACTGGGTTGAGATCTGGTGACTGTGGGGGGCATTTTAGTACAGTGAACTCATTGTCATGTTCAAGAAACCAATTTGAAATGATTCGAGCTTTGTGACATGGTGCATTATCCTGCTGGAAGTAGCCATCGGAGAATGGGTACATGGTGGTCATAAAGGGATGGACATGGTCAGAAACAATGCTCAGGCAGGCCGTGGCATTTAAACGATGCCCAATTGGCACTAAGGGGCCTAAAGTGTGCCAAGAAAACATCCCCCACACCATTACACCACCACCACCAGCCTGCACAGTGGTAACAAGGCATGATGGATTCATGTTCTCATTCTGTTAACGCCAAATTCTGACTCTACCATCTGAATGTCTCAACAGAAATCGAGACTCATCAGACCAGGTAACATTTTTCCAGTCTTCAACTGTCCAATTTTGGTGAGCTTGTGCAAATTGTAGCCTCTTTTTCCTATTTGTAGTGGAGATGAGTGGTACCCGGTGGGGTCTTCTGCTGTTGTAGCCCATCCACCTCAAGGTTGTGTGTGATGTGGCTTCACAAATGCTTTGCTGCATACCTCGGTTGTAACGAGTGGTTATTTCAGTCAAAGTTGCTCTTCTATCAGCTTGAATCAGTCGGCCCATTCTCCTCTGACCTCTAGCATCAACAAGGCATTTTTTCGCCCACAGGACTGCCGCATACTGGATGTTTTTCCCTTTTCACACCATTCTTTGTAAACCCTAGAAATGGTTGTGCGTGAAAATCCCAGTAACTGAGCAGATTGTGAAATACTCAGACTGGCCCGTCTGGCACCAACAACCATGCCACGCTCAAAATTGCTTAAATCACCTTTCTTTCCCATTCTGACATTCAGTTTGGAGTTCAGGAGATTGTCTTGACCAGGACCACACCCCTAAATGCATTGAAGCAACTGCCATGTGATTGGTTGATTAGATAATTGCATTAATGAGAAATTGAACAGGTGTTCCTAATAATCCTTTAGGTAAGTGTGTATATATATATATATATATATATATATATATATATATATATATATATATATATATATATATATATATATATATATATATATATATATATATATATGTGAATATTTAAATGATTAGCTGGTTATTTAAAATGATTAGAAATTCATTAAATATGCAGGGATTAACTTGACAGGTAGTGTACATTCATGCCTTCCCTAGTATAGTTATATATATATATATATATATATATATATATATATATATATATATATATATATATATATATATTTTTTTTTTTTAATCATACCTCATCGGGGGCTGAGTAATATTGAACTCCTGGAATCGCCCCTGACTTCTATTATCGATTGCTTTCAGGATGTGAAGAGGGTTTCAACCAGTATAACAAAAGTGTCTATAAAACAATTTGCCTACCCAACCTTTAACAAAGAGAAATGAGGGAAACACATGTGGGCATTGATACAATATTATCAGAGCTTCTGTGTGAGAGCATACTAACTTCAGGCCCAAAGCACAAACACAACCCCACTTATAAATAGAGAAGAAGAATAAGATAAACAGTAATTCATCTCTACTATTGTGGAGACACACAGTCTGTAGCTGTAGAGCCAATTGCACTGGATCCATCTACTACCGTTCACGTCACGGTTCTGTTCTGTGTTTTCCTGTTTGTGTGACAGTGTTTGGAAGGGGCGGGTCTGACAGGCAGTTGCCAAGGAAACCAATTAAACTGTTTACCTCTTTTAATATGACATAGCTGAGGGAATTCCTGTGAGAGAGAGAGAGAGAGAGAGAGAGAGAGAGAGAGAGAGAGAGAGAGAGAGAGAGAGAGAGAGAGAGAGAGAGAGAGAGAGAGAGAGAGAGAGAGAGAGAGAGAGAGAGAGAGAGAGAGAGAGAGAGAGTGTGTTATGGTGCATCTTTTCTGTTTGCATAGAATACTTGGGTGATTGCTACTTTTACCAAAATCTAAATTAAATGTACATTAGACTGCATGGACAATACTGTATCCCACAATGCAGTACAACTGACCTTGGATTTCCAGTTCGTCAAATGTGATAGGTTGTGAGATGACAATGTAGCATACATAAATTTTTTTTGCAGCAATCATTGTGCTTTATTCTCAGTTTCCATAATTGTTTGGAATGGAATACTAGCTTACCACATACTGAAATAACACTACACATATACACCGATCAGGCATAACATTATTACTGACAGGTGAAGTGAATAACACTGATTATCTCTTCATCACAGCTCCTGTTAGTGGGTGGGATATATTAGGCAGCAAGTGAACATTTTGTCCTCAAAGTTGATGTGTTAGAAGCAGGAAAAATAGGCAAGCGTAAGGATTTGAACCGCAGCTCTTGTGGGGTGTTCCCGGTCTGCAGTGGTCAGGATCTATCAAAAGTGCTCCAAGGAAGGAACAGTGGTGAACCGGCGACAGGGTCATGGGCGGCCAAGGCTCATTGATACACGTGAGGAACGAAGGCTGGCCCATGTGGTCCGATCAAACAGATGAGCTACTGGAGCTCAAATTGCTCAAGAAGTTAATGCTGGTTCTGATAGAAAGGTGTCAGAATACACAGAGCATCTCAGTTTGTTGTGTATGGGGCGGCATAGCCACAGACCAGTCAGGGTGCCCATGCTGACCCCTGTCCACTGCCGAAAGCGCCAACAGTGGCACTTGAGCATCAGAACTGGACCACAGAGCAATGGAAGAAGGTGGCCTGGTCTGATGAATCACTCTTTCTTTTACATCACGTGGATGGCCGGTGTGTGTGTCGCTTACCTGGGGAACACATGGCACCAGGATGCACTATGGGAAGAAGGCAAGTCGACAGAGGCAGTGTGATGCTTTGGGCAATGTTCTGCTGGAAACAGTATTCCCTGGTGGCTGTGGCTCTTTCAGCAGGATAATGTTCCTGCCACAAAGCAAAAATGGTTCAGGAATGGTTTGAGGAGCACAACAACGAGTTTGAGGTGTTGACTTGGCCTCCAAATTCCCCAGATCTCAATCCAATCGAGCATCTGTGGGATGTGCTGAACAAACAAGTCCGATCCACCTTGCAGCTTACAGGAGTTAAAGGTTCTGCTGCTAACATCTTGGTGCCAGATCCCACAGCACACCTTCAGGGTTCTAGTGGAGTCAATGCCTCGACAGGTCAGGGCTGTTTTGGCAGCAAAAAGGGGCAGCATAATATTATGCCTGATCAGTGTATATTGTCTATTATTATTTTAAAATGCATAAATGTACTATGCAACGTTTGATTTTCTGGCCTATGCTATTGTTGTCAATAATTTTTTGCATGTTTAATTCAGTGATTGGTATCAGTCAGTGATTGGTATTGGTATCAGTTACCAATTTTTTTTTCTATGATTTTGGTTTTAGGGTTAGGCATAATAGAATGATCATCTTAAATAATACACATATTCAGTTCATATTTGTGTTTTAAAAATGTCTCTTTGATCAATTTGATCAGTTAAAATCATGGCAGATACTACTTCTGGTTTATTTGGCACAATGGAAATGGAAGGTCAAACAAAGTCAAACGAGGTCAAACGAAGGTCAAACAAAAGGTCAAACAAATTGCATTGTGGGATGCAGTTCAGATGCAGTGCAATGTGCTCTGGGTGTATACTGAAAACCTGCATACTGTGCACTTTATTATACTGCAGAAACCATTATGCAGAGTAGTATGCAAGTATGCAATTGTGAGCATAACTAGACAAACACAAACAGAATGAAGACAAGTAAGGTCTATCATGGGCTACATATAAAGCTCTTTTTGGCCATTGAGACAGCATTAGGACACGAATGACTCACCTGGTCATTATGACATCACTGATCTCTGACCCCGCCCTCCACAGCAGCAGTGACACTGTTGCCATGGGAGACAGAGCCAGCCGCTGTCATCCAATCAGGAGGCAGGAACAGGATTAGAGAAGAACACATAGATGTCCCCTGCTCAAGTCAACTTTAAAGAGCTTGGTCAAGCAGGAAATGAATATGAACATGTTAGTCAACATTCTGACTAAAAGAAACAGAGTTAAACTGCAGACGAACACACAGCCAGCTGAGATTAGTGAAGGTCTCTGTCAGGCTGCTCCTCATAAACACACAGTGAGTGTGTGTATGTGAGCTTTACGTGTGTTTGTGTCTTACAGAATCTAATTATGGAGAAACACCAGACAGTCCAGCATTAGCAAACAATG
Source organism: Paracanthobrama guichenoti (assembly GCA_018749465.1). Taxonomy (NCBI): domain Eukaryota; kingdom Metazoa; phylum Chordata; class Actinopteri; order Cypriniformes; family Gobionidae; genus Paracanthobrama; species Paracanthobrama guichenoti. The sequence goes on from CM031956.1 coordinate 21,592,448, forward strand.
ATCAGACAGACAAACAGAGATCTGACAGACTGGGACAAACAACTGTCTGTGTGATTCAGGGTTTGACTAAACTGTGAGGAACGACTGACCCCTCAATGATGATAAAACCTGAAATCTGCTAGATTAAGGAAAGCACCTTAATAAAATGTTGAAATGCATATATAAAATAATCTAACATGAAACAACAAAATAAAAATAAAATACATAATACATTTCAGTAAATGAAAAAAGGCAGGTTTAGGGTTAATATCATTAGCTCAATTATAAAAACACGCAGTCTAAAGTCTGCACTGAGACAGAAAACAAATATGCATCTGAAAGTAAACATTCATATGCAAACATGCTGATAAAAAAGGTGTGTGTGTATTTAGAGCTAGTAAGAGAACACTGATTAGAGCTCATTAGAATACTGCATAAAACATACTGAACAGAACATGACACACACACTTCCATGTTTTATGGGGACTTTCCATGGATGTAATGGTTTTTATACTGTACAAACTGTATATTCTCTCCCCTTACACCAACCCTACCCCTAAACCTACCCATCACACACAACTACAGGCATTTTTACATTTTCAAAAAAGAAAAAAAAAAAAACTCATTCTGTATGATTTATAAGCTGTTTTCTTCTTGGAGACCAAAAATGTCCCCACAAGGACAAGGATTTCGGATATTGCCTTCTTTGTGGGGACATTTTGTCGTAGGGTTTACATGAAACACACACACACACACACACACACACACACACTAAATGAGGACATACTGTAAACTAACTCATTCACATTAAGTGCAGCAGACAATACTTTAAGTTTTCAGTCATTTTCAGCCAACTAACTTATAAGTTAAATCTAATGAGAGCATCACAGCTGTCTTAGTTATAGGCTATAACTCTTATAACTTACATACTATATCTAAGACAGTGTGCATCACTAACAAACATAGTTTCTCCGTGTTCTTGAAAATATGATTTAAAGTGATTAGTTTTAATGAGCAGAGCTTGACTGCTCTCAAAATGTCTAAATGACTAAGGAATCAATGGAAGTGCATTCGTTTGCAACATCAATTAGTGCTGCCAATATTCTTAAAAAACATCCGCTTCATGATGAAAAACAAAAATACACACACATTAAATTTACTGCCAGTTTAATGTCCAAAGAAAAACTGGGTAAGAGCGTGTGTTGATCTGAAATAGATCACCACTGCCCTCTGCAGGACATTACGTGTTATTGTTACAGAGCTCATATGTAATAACGTTGCACTAAATTGCTCTTCATATCTAAATATATAAAACTGTACACGTGCGAGAGAGTCCCAGAATGCAAGAGAGCGAGTGAATCAATGGTTTCAGTTTTAATATACACCGATCAGGCATAACATTATGACCGGTGAAGTGAATAACACTGATTATCTCTTCATCACCTGTTAGTGGGTGGGATATATTAGGCAGCAAGTGAACATTTTGTCCTCAAAGTTGTTGTGTTAGAAGCAGGAAAAATGGGCAAGTGTAAGGATTTGAGTGAGTTTGACAAGGGCCAAATTGTGATGGCTAGACGACTGGGTCAGAGCATCTCCAAAACCGCAGCTCTTGTGGGGTGTTCCCGGTCTGCAGTGGTCAGGATCTATCAAAAGTGCTCCAAGGAAGGAACTGGTGAACCGGTGACAGGGTTTCATTGATGCACGTGGGGAACGAAGGCTGGCCCGTGTGTCCGATCAAACAGACGAGCTACTGGAGCTCAAATTGCTCAAGAAGTTAATGCTGGTTCTGATAGAAAGGTGTCAGAATACACAGTGATCACAGTTTGTTGCGTATGAGGCTGCATAGCCACAGACCAGTCAGGGTGCCCATGCTGACCCCTGTCCACTGCCAAAAGCGCCAACAGTGGACACGTGAGCATCAGAACTGGACCACGGAGCAATGGAAGAAGGTGGTCTGGTCTGATGAATCACGTTTTCTTTTACATCATGTGGATGGCCGGGTGCGTGCGCGTCACTTACCTGGGGAACACATGGCACCAGGATGCACTATGGGAAGAAAGTGAGCCGGCGGAGGCAGTGTGATGCTTTGGGCAATGTTCTGCTGGGAAACCTTGGGTCCTGCCATCCATGTTGACATACTTTGACACGTACCACCTACCTCAGCATTGTTGCAGACCATGTACACCCTTTCATGGAAACGGTATTCCCTGGTGGCTGTGGCTCTTTCAGCAGGATAATGCTCCGGCCACAAAGCAAAAATGGTTCAGGAATGGTTTGAGGAGCACAACAACGAGTTTGAGGTTTTGACTTGGCCTCCAAATTTCCCAGATCTCAATCCAATCGAGCATCTGTGGGATGTGCTGAACAAACAAGTCCGATCCATGGAGGCCCCATCTCGCAACTTACAGGACTTAAAGGATCTGCTGCTAACATCTTGGTGCCAGATACCACAGCACACCATCAGGGGTCTAGTGTAGTCCATGCCTCAACGGGTCAGGGCTGTTTTGGCAGCAAAAGGGGGAACAACACAATATTAGTTCATAATGTTATGCCTGATTGGTGCATACAGGAGATTATTAGTAGGGTATAGGGCCTCCTTTTGCAGCCAATGCAGCATCAATTCATCTTGGGAATGACAGATACAAGTCCTTCTCAGTGGCCAGAGGGATTTTGAACCATTCCTCTTCCAGAAAAGCGGCCAGGTCGATGCTGATGGAGAAAAACTCTTTCTGACTCACTCCTCCAAAACAACCCAAAATGGCTCAAAATATTCATATTGTTGCACTATCCACTATTTGAACCTTTAGATGCACATGGTCCTCCAGAACGGTTCGGTAGTCGGTAGTGATGCACCCATCAAGCACAGTATATGGAATTCCATGATATTGCATCCCAAACCATTCACTCTGGACAATCCAGCTGTTGAACCTCTTTGGTTATTCTCCACACCGTAACTCACAAAGGTGGACTCATCAGAGAACAATACATGTTTCACATTATCCACAGCCCAAGATTTACAATGTTGGCACCATTGAAACCGACATTTGGCATTGGCATGAGGGAGTAAAGGTTTGGCTATTAGCAGCCCGACCGTGAATATTGACTCTGTGGAGCTCCGGACGAACAGTTTTGGTGGAAACAGGAGAGTCCTGCAGTGTCATCAATAAGTATTCTCACCAACTGTAAGTTCATTTGTATGATGGAAACGAATGAAAACAGAAACATAACCAGGAGCTTGTCCATGCAAAGCTTTAAAAACATCTATCAGCACTTTTTTATTCGCTTCTAAAATGAACATGAAACCAAATGCAGAGAAGCCAATATTGGCAATATTTTAGTTGTAGATGAGATAAAGAGGTCTGACTAACACAAATACAAAGCATTGCAGTTAAAATGACAAGACTAAACGCATGTAAAACAAGAACAGATTTCATATTCTGCATTTATAGCTTGTAAATGATCTTCAGTTCTGCTGATGATAAACAGAAATCTATTCATATTTACCTCATCATTAGGTTTACTAAAACAATTATGCTGTTGATTCTTTTAACATTAAAATATGATTTTGGCTTCAGGAATGGAAGAACAAATGAAACGTTTCTATTTTGATGAAATATGGAAAACTGCAATGGGAAAATCATGTGCTGTATATATGATTATTTATATACCAGTATAAAAGACAATATGTAAAATAGAAGCTTTCTGCTTTAGCTTTTATCAAACTTGAACATTACAGTTATTACAATATCGCCCATAATATTAATAATGAAATATATTCAGGATAGGACTCCAAAGTAAGTTTATTGCTGACAGCACAGCAGATCATTGAAGGCACATTTATAAGTTCAGGCAAACCATGACTTCATTTCATTAAAGTTTCTTTCAAACACATTCAATGAAATCAGAGCTGATTTTCTCTTACAGTTTAGGATGAAACGGGAGGAAGCCCTCAGTGACGCCGAGTCTTTATTAGCTTTTTAAAGCATTTGAGTGATTCTATGATTGGAGATACATTTTGCATTTCAAAAAGTAAAAAAACTGTTCACTAACAGAAATTCTTTCCAGTATCTTATTCAAAACATGCAATTTTAATAGGCTTGTTACTTCCTTTTTTCTTTTTAATTTCTTGCTAAGAGCTGCTAATGCTAAGAGCACATGGCACTGATGAAATCATGATTAAAAGACTTGACTAAAACAACACACTGCGTCATCACACACACACACACACACACACACACACACACACACACCATCATTTACACCTGTATAGCTGAGGGAGATAATTCACCAATTTAAAGGCAAAGTATGGTACGGTAACAGAGTGGGCACATTTTTATAAGATAAAAGTTATTTTTAAACAATTAAATGTTGTAGAATTAGGAAAATTACTATTTAGGGCTTTTATAAATAAAATAAATGAAATATTGCCTAAAGAAAAGTCAAATAAAATATTTTGATTACACAATGAGACATGACGGAAAAAATGCACTGACTAATTCGGACAAGAAATCATGATTTTCAGCTATACAAGACCCTTTTCTACATAGAATATCATATTATTATGGTCTGTAACATCTTGTGATCCATGACACTGAGTAACATATTATTAAAATAATTAAAAACATAACCATTTGAAAAAGCAGAAAAAAAACAATGACTTTGGACACCAAATGTACCTGCTATTATAGAATCACCCACTCGTCTTCATAGTTAAAACAGCAAAAACAGAAGCAAAAATGGAAAGAACATTGGGAGACAAATGGCTCAAAAGCGATGACTGGATGCATCAGTAGACGGTTCAGAAGATGGTTTTGCTTCATCAGCTTTGGAGCTATGGTGCTGAAACACACACACACACACACACAGACACAATGCTAAATCAATGAATAAAAAGTCAAGGAAAGCTAAATATGTAAGAGCAGGCCTTATAATTAAGCACCTGTATCCATAATACATATCCCAGAATTCTCAGTGTTTGTGGCTTGTCAAAGCACTGTTGTGTGTGTTACCTTGGTCTTAAAGAGCAGGTTTATGACTCCTTTGGAGCGACGGTCACTTGTGCGGTCAGACATCAGACACACAGACACGCTCTTACTGTCACGCTTGGACCGCGCTGACTCCACCTCCTCACTCCCATTGGCTACTGACAGAGACAGACCTGAGGACAGGACGAGGGGAATGAGAAGTCACTCTGTGGAACTGTGGACAAATGTCTCCACAACAATAACACCCCCAGACAACAGAAGTGAATCTGAACGACCTCCATAACAGAAAACACAGTTTTGTGTGTGTGTGTGTGTGTGTGTGTGTGTGTGTGTGTGTGTGTGTGTGTGTGTGTGTGTGTGTGTTGTACCTGTAATAGTGGGCAGAGATCTGGAGTTGACGAGGCCACTGCCGCTCTCGCTCGGCTCTGACAGGTTCGTGTCGCTGCGGAATTCCTGCTTCTTGGAAAGCTGGAGAGAGACAGAGAGTGAATATAATAGCTGCCATTATAATATCATCACCGTCACTATGAAATAAACACAAAACCTGCACAAATATTCCATCAATTAATCAGTTAGCCAAAGGGGTAAAGGTGTTTATTAAATTAATACAAGAAATCTTTATTTCAGCATTAAGATGTTTGGTTTAAATGTGTGTATTTTAGCTGCTCATCATTTGTAGATGCTATGTTTGAGCGTGTAGCATGCATTATAATTATTTAAAAAGTATTACATTTAAATTTTGTGTCAATTTATTTACTTCTCCAATCATTTAAATAATTGTATTATTTATTCTGACTGAATTTCATTCATTTATGTATTTGTTTCCCTCCATACAGAAACCGCACGTCTCTCTCACCCGTTTGTCGAGGGTGCTGCTCCGCTCTTTCTCCTCGCTGATGAAGATCATACTGCCACGACCGGATTTCTTCTTCTTCTTGGATTTCCTCAGTTTCACCTGGAAGAACAGAAAGAATGAGCCTGATGATGTCACTCCGGAGAGCTGCAATCGGTTCTTGTGATTGGTCGAAACAATTCCGGTGGAATTATCCTCACCTCCACTTCAACACCACTCTCATCCATCACACTGATACTTCCACTGGAGCGGTGGATGGACGGAGACGGAGGCACGCGACTGTCCAGACACGCCACTGTGAGAGAGACAGAGCTACAGAGAGAGAGAGAGAGAGAGAGAGTGAGAGAGAGACAGAGATAGAGAGAGAGAGAGAGAGAGAGAGAGAGAGAGAGAGAGAGAGAGAGAGAGAGAGAGAGAGAGAGAGAGAGAGAGAGAGAGAGAGAGAGAGAGAGAGAGAGAGAGAGAGAGAGAGAGAGAGAGAGAGAGAGAGAGAGAGAGAGAGAGAGAGAGAGAGAGAGAGAGAGAGAGAGAGAGAGAGAGAGAGAGAGAGAGAGAGAGAGAGAGAGAGAGAGAGAGAGAGAGAGAGAGAGAGAGAGAGAGAGAGAGAGAGAGAGAGAGAGAGAGAGAGAGAGAGAGAGAGAGAGAGAGAGAGAGAGAGAGAGAGAGAGAGAGAGAGAGAGAGAGAGAGAGAGAGAGAGAGAGAGAGAGAGAGAGAGAGAGAGAGAGAGAGAGAGAGAGAGAGAGAGAGAGAGAGAGAGAGAGAGAGAGAGAGAGAGAGAGAGAGAGAGAGAGAGAGAGAGAGAGAGAGAGAGAGAGAGAGAGAGAGAGAGAGAGAGAGAGAGAGAGAGAGAGAGAGAGAGAGAGAGAGAGAGAGAGAGAGAGAGAGAGAGAGAGAGAGAGAGAGAGAGAGAGAGAGAGAGAGAGAGAGAGAGAGAGAGAGAGAGAGAGAGAGAGAGAGAGAGAGAGAGAGAGAGAGAGAGAGAGAGAGAGAGAGAGAGAGAGAGAGAGAGAGAGAGAGAGAGAGAGAGAGAGAGAGAGAGAGAGAGAGAGAGAGAGAGAGAGAGAGAGAGAGAGAGAGAGAGAGAGAGAGAGAGAGAGAGAGGAGAGAGAGAGAGAGAGAGAGAGAGAGAGAGAGAGAGAGAGAGAGAGAGAGAGAGAGAGAGAGAGAGAGAGAGAGAGAGAGAGAGAGAGAGAGAGAGAGAGAGAGAGAGAGAGAGAGAGACAGAGAGAGAGAGAGAGAGAGAGAGAGAGACAGAGAGAGAGAGAGAGAGAGAGAGAGAGAGAGAGAGAGAGAGAGAGAGAGAGAGAGAGAGAGAGAGAGAGAGAGAGAGAGAGAGAGAGAGACAGAGAGAGAGAGAGAGAGAGAGAGAGAGAGAGAGAGAGAGAGAGAGAGAGAGAGAGAGAGAGAGAGAGAGAGAGAGAGAGAGAGAGAGAGAGAGAGAGAGAAAGAAAGAAAGAAAGAAAGAAAGAAAGAAAGAAAGAAAGAAAGAAAGAAAGAAAGAAAGAAAGAAAGAGATTATAGTTGGAATAGAATGCTACTAAAAATATAATGTGAAACAGAAACATTGTTGTCACATGACCACCTCACATAACATGCATAATTTAGCATAATCTCAGATAAAATACAAATATTATTAAAACAAATAAAACAATATATATAATAAAACAAATATGAATACAATTATTAAAATATAAATATTAAAACAAATATGAATATAAAAAAATATATATATTAGTATAAAAAGACACTTTGCAAACAGAAAGTCTTTGCATACCCATATTAATGGATAAACTACTGAACAAATTATTTTTAAAAATGACCTCACGTTTAATTTAGCATCATCTCAGAAATAAAACAATTATAAATAAAACTATATTAACAAAATTATTAAAATAAACGTATTAAAACAAACTAAACTAAAAAAATGAAATAAAAGTAATATTTTTATAAAATGTAAACAAATAATAATAAAAGAATATATAAATAACAAGTATTAATATAAATTATTGAAATATAAATATTACAGAAATATTTTTTAATAATAAAAAATATGAAATATGCCTCACACGCTGGAATCATTTGTAGGTGTGTCTGATAAAAGCACAATATAAACCATATAAACAAATCAAGTTTGAGTAGTGTGTCAGATGAATACATTTATAAATATAAAATAATAATTATATTTTCTATAAAAATGTCAAAACGTTTGACACTGAAAATCTGCATTCAATGCACAGTAATGTATAAACGATACACTGCGATGCTCATAGTATACTTGGCCATAGAGTGACACGTGTTTGTGGGCGGGGTCACCTGTCTGGGTGTGTCTTAGTGGGCGTTCCGCATTCAGATCCAGCCAATGAGCAGATAGATTGTCGGACTGAGCGAAGCATAGAGCGTGGGCGAGTGGACCTTCTCTCGTCCATATCCGGCTAGAAAAGAGGAAGAAGATAAAATCCAGAAAACTCAGAGCTGATCTCTTTCTGACACCAAATCCTTGTTCTTACCAGCTCTCTCACTCCGTACTCCTTCTCCACCTTCTTCTTCAGCTGTTTGAAGCAGTCCTCCATGCGCTCGTGGAAAGGCCGAAGGTCGTCGGTCACTCTTTTTCCATGCAGACTGATTCCTCTGCCCAACAACGGAATCTACACGAGTCAAACGGGAGTTTAAACAGGTTAACCGTCGGTCCTCCTAACCCAACATGACTGGACAAGTTTCCAACACCAAGCCAAATCACAACACAACAGAAAGACAAAGCAAAAGAGAAACACAATGTTGCTGACCTGCCACGCGATGAGGTCTTTGAGTCTCATGAGTTTGTCTCTGTCATCAGGATGCTCCTGTGTGTATTGCTCCGTGAAGAACGCCTGGACAAAGACACGCACAGATCAAGAACCGCTCTCGCAGTTTCTCTCTGTCTTCTCACACACACTCACTGCGTCTCTCTGACCTTCTCGTATTTGGCGAAGCCGCCCATGACGGCGGGATCCACGATGCCGTTGAGCAGCATGGAGAGGGGGTTTATGGGTAAAGCGTCGTCACACTGGTACTGGTTGATCATGGTGAGGATTTTCTCATTCGTTTGTCCCATCGTCTCGATGGCGTTCTCCAGCGGACTCACCGTCGTCTGAGAAATAAAGACAAATTATTATATCATAAATTCAACTTTACCTGTATAGAGCTTTTATATACATAAACAACTTGCCATAATATAATATAATATAATATAATATAATATAATATAATATAATATAATATAATATAATATAATATAATAAAATATAATATAATATAAGTGAAAAGATACAACTAAAAGATAAAGAGTAATGTTATAAGGGCTACAGTCTTATATTAATATAACATAATAGAAAACCGATATAAAATAATATATAATATAATATTAAAGTGCTAATAACAATATAATATAATAACAATAAGTGACATTTTTTTATATATTTTTTTATAAAAAAAGAATTATGTTATGTTAATAAGGGCATGTGTATTTCCAGACTGACCGTTTATATGTAAACATATGAATATATGATTTAAAAAAAAAAAGTTTAATAAGGACTAAAGTCATATATTAATTTAAGTAATATACTATACTATAATATAATGAATATAATATAATATAATATATAAAAGTGCAAAAACTCATTAAAAAAACTAAAGGTAAAATAAAACTAAAAGATAATAAACGAAAAAAAAGAGTACAGATATAAGGGCTAAAGTCTAATTAATATAATATAATATAATATAATATAATATAATATAATATAATATAATATAATATAATATAATATAATATAATATAAATATAATATAATATAATATAATACAAATCTCAACTGCTTGAATTGGTTGTATTGTCACAAAATGTAACAATATTATTGCCCAGCTCTAATCTGCTAAATATGACTATAAAGCATGGATCTATAAGGATACTATAAACATTCACATCATGACTTTCTGCAAAAACCATGTGTATCTACTCATTTGACTTGACTTTCTGACTTGCCATGCTACTGATGCTATTTTTACTGTATGAAATCTGTACACATTATGCACATTATCTGTATGCATAAAATAAATAAAGCACACTGTACAGAATAGCATATACCACAATGCAAGATAATTAACGTCACATTTGAATTGCTAGTATAGTAAATGCACATTTTAACTCTTTCTTGACTTATTATGTGATCAGACTGGCAATGCAAAAATCAAAAATGAGATGAAACTCAATGTCAAATGCATTAAATATAACTGTAGCATACTACTGTTTTATGTTTATTGTTGTAAACTGCATGCTATTTTTAGTGTTTGGTGTAAGGCATTAGTAAAGTAAAGGGATTACTCTTCATTTTTCTGTAACACAATTTTCTTAGTAATTCAATACGTTTTAGAGAGAGTAATTACAGTCATCTAATTATACTGTTGAAGATGTAATTAGCAACTAGTAATTAACTGGTAACACTTCATTTTGAGGTGACATAGTTACACATTACTGCACGTACTTACTATGTAATAACAGTACATTATGCATAATTAAAAGTAACCCTTAACCAAAGTAACTCTTACTGTAACTCTATATAGTAAGTACATGTAGTTAATTAATATTACTTACTTTAAGTGCAATGTAACCACGTCACCTTCTGAGTAACTTACCCAACACTGCTGTTTTTGCATACTATTAAAAGTACACAGTATACACTGCGCATTATACAGCACACTAGTATTTGAGCCAGTGTTTGATTGACAGGGACGGACACTCACGTGGGTCATGCTAATGGCCTCAAACCAGCGCAGGATTCCTGGGAGTTTATATGCGGTTATGAATGTGGTGCGTTCGATCCACATAGACTAAAGAGAGAGAAAAGAGATGGAAGACAGTGAGCATGCCATTAAAGAGAACGCAGTGTGTGTGTGTGTGTGTGTATTTGTTTCATTGTGTTTGTGCGGGACAAAAGACTCTTCAAAGTGACCAGAAAACTTTCCAGTGGAGATGTGAGTTCAGTGTGTCGGGAGTTTTGGCTTGTTTTTAGGGTTTATTCCTCCACAGCAAAGAAAAGCGTGACTGATCACTAATAGAAGTGGTGAAATATCTCCGACTGCTGTTCAAACTGCACACTGCATAACGTCATCATTCAATTACCATAAATCGGTCTCATTTCTGCACTCTAAAAAAAATGCTGGGTTAAAAACAACCCAGCGATTGGGTTAAATGTTGCTAAGTAGTTTCATTTAACTCAAATACTGTTTAAAAATGACTGTATTTTGGGTTCATTTTAAGCTAGCCATATAGTAACTAGCTAGTAACTATAGTAACTAACCGCTGAGTTAAAACAACCCAATCGCTGAGTTTGTCCATTTTCAACCCAGCATTTTTTAGAGTGTGTTTCTCAGCTCCTTCACGACCTCAATGATGCATAGATGTGGTGCTGTTTTCCTTCCACATAAATGTGTGAGTGTTTATGTGAGAGATTCAGTGGTGTTATTGTTAACTAAAGCTAAAACCATTAAAAATCACGTTCATTAACTGAAATAAAGCTGAAATAAAATAAATTAGATGTTTGTCTGGCTATCACCAGACCAAGCTCAAATTAAGATTGAACATTGGTCTGCTCTGTATTTTCTACTGCACAAGAGGCGTGATAAACGAGCATAATTCAAATGACTCTGTATGCAATTGGATAGTCCTTCAACCAATCAGACCACAAGAGGCGTGATCAGCGGGCAGCGACCCATTGCTTCTCTGTCATTGTGTTAAACCCGCCAATAGCATGCCAGGTGGATAAGCCCGTCTGTGATTGGTTCCTGCAAAACTGTAACAGAAGCAGTAGAAATGAATGTACAGGTTTCCAGACTGAGCTGCAGGGCGAAATCAAATCACCGGCAGATCAGGCTCTAGCTAAATGTTGCTTGGCAACAAACTGAAAAAAAAAAAAAAAAAAAAAACGAAATGAAATTAAATGAATTCATTAAACCTAAATAGAAATATTTTGGAAAAAAAAAAAACTCATAAAAATGACAAGCACATACAGTAAGATTGCAAACACTAAAATTAATATGATAACTGAAAAATATAAAAGTAAAAGATCTGATAAGTCTGATATATACTATACTAGTTTATAAATAATACTAAAATAACACTGAAGAGGTTTATTCAATGATTGTAGCCACTTGTATATGTGAAATATTGTAAATAGCTTTGTTATAGATACAATTAAATAGTGAAATAGTGAAATTACATTTTCTTTGCCAGTTGCAATTTAGTTTTGTTTTGTTTTATTCATGTTTATGCTGCAATAAATCAGTTAACATGCCGAAAACCACAAAAATGGAGTGATTTATTAATTTAGTCTTATTTTATCAGACTTGTTTCTCTACAGAGAACTCCCAACAGTTTTTGAACTTTGAACTTGTGCATTTTGCAAGTGTCCATGTGGATGTGATGTATTCCAATTAGAACTTTGTGCATGAAGTAAGAATTATTAACATAACTTTATTCTAAATGCTTGCTCAGAAATGACAACAGAAAAACAACTTGCTCAGAAAGACCAAAGGCATTTCCAATTAAATGTGTAAATGTGCCATATTTTCTGTGCATAAGAAGGTTTGCATCTTTAGGGTGTAATAATTATAAGTAGCTTAATAAACAATAGAGATCTATGATAGATCCATGCATGTATGAATATGTCAGGACTCACAACAAACTCATTATCAGGATCCACTTTCCCTCTCCTCACGGGTCTGGAATACTGGAACCGCTGAACGTAGTTTGACTTGTAGAAACTACAGAAGACATGAGAAGAGAAAGAGATCACAGCACATCCACATGTCACATCAGGACACGGCTGTAGAGTCACTGAATGTGAACGGATGAACGTGTTTTGTGATTTAATTGTTCTGATTGCTCAGTGAGCTGCAGACTGACTTGATGATCTGATCTGGGACTGGTTTGTTCTTCAGATGTGGTGGGATCTCAAGCACTGGCTGGACCGTAAAACACTGGATATCTGATCCGGACCGGATAAGAACAACACACTGACCATTTATATTTTAACGTGAAAATAGGTCTTTACTGATTAAAGATTTTTAAAGTCTTGTATTAATATAAGTAATATATATATATATATATATATATATATAGCGCTGAAAAAAATTAAGAGACCACTTAACATTGATTTCTCTCTTCTAAATGTGTACAGTATGCAAATGAGTTCCAGCAGCCAATCACAACACTGGAATGGAGAAACGCCAAATTGCAATCTCCTCCTCACTGGAAGGGGATACAGGTACCCTTTCAACAGACACTCCTTGTTCTGAGTCTCCCCACAAGTGAGACAAACAGTTCACAATGTTCTGAGTCTGTCCGGCAAGGACGAGACGTAACAGATACACCGTAACATTCTGATCCCCAGAGAGACAAGAAAAGATCCGAGGATCTGAGTCTACATCTTGTGAGGCAGCAACAGATACGACCACGTTCTGAGCCTCCAGCCTGTGAGGAAAGAGACATTAACAAACACTATGTTCAGAGTTTTAGTCCAGCGAGACACTGACGACTACAGCACATCCCGAGTCTCCATGCCTGAGAGACAAAAGCGGATTGACCAAGTGTCTGGCCAGAGAGGCAGAAGACACACAGAGACATTTGCAACAAGGTTAAGCTCAGAAGAGCAAACCTTCACTTCATGGTTCCTTCGTCTGTGTGTTCCAGATTAAGAACCGTCTGCACCTACTTCAGGGCCTTGTCTGCGTGTTCCAGATTTTAGGACCCTTTGGTGCTCCTGGAGATCAGCATCCCACAGATCTTCGTATTCAAGGCTGTTGAAACGGATTCCAGCTCCTTTCCCACTGCACTGTCACCCAGCACAACCAGTGGAAGAAGTCACCGCTATCGGACTGCTTACTCAACCACGCGGAACATAAATATCACTTAACCAAACCTCTTTCCAGAGACCTTGGCATTGTTGTATATTATCAGTATATGATTTTCTAATTTACATTAGAGGTAATATAACTGATGCTAGTTAATAACAAATAATCTTTCATTACAAATAGTTAAATTTTTTAATACAGAAGAGGCTCTACAAGTTAGAAATCTCACCAATCTTTCAGATAAATTGGCCGACCAACTCTCCCCACTTTACATTCACCCTAAATGATTGGACAGCCTCCTGTTTGGAGAGTGTTCTCATACAGCCAAGGTAAAATGCCTTGACTAGTGTCTCAAACTAAGAGAGGGGGAAGGTGGTCATCTGATGTACTCATAACCACACCTTAAGTGACAGGTGATCCAAAAATCACAACGTCAGCAGTGACGTGAGCACCAATCACTACCTTACTTAGCATCCTTGGATGGGCGAAAGTAAAATCACTACATATATATATATATATATATATATATATATATATATATATATATATATATATATATATATATATATATATATATATATATATATATATTATTAAATAATATATTTTATTTAAAAAAAAGAATCATAATGTGAGCATAAAAGTGCAAAAAGGAAATAAAAATGTATACATATGCCCACAAGTATATGTAAAGGAGGCAGTCGTGGCCTAATGGTTTAGAGCAGGGGTGTCCAACCCTGGTCCTGGAGGACTACCACCCTGCAGATTTTAGCTCCAACCTGAATCAAACACACCTGAACCAGCTAATCATGTGCTCAGGGCTGCTTGATAATTACAGACAGGTGTGTTGGAACAGGGTTGGAACTGAAATCTGCAGGACAGTAGCCATCCAGGAGCAGGGTTGGACACCACTGGTTTAGAGAGTCGGACTTCTAACTTGCGGTTGCGGGTTTGAGTCTCAGGTGGGGGGAGTGAATAACCAGCACTCTCCTCCACCCTCAATACCACGACTGAGGTGAGACCCTTGAGCAAGGCACCGAACCCCCAACTGCTCCCCGGGCGCTGCAGCAATATGGCTGCCCACTGCTCTGGGTGTGTTCACTGTGTGTGTGTGTGTGTGTGTGTGTGTGTGTGTGTGTGTGTGTGTGTGTGTGTGTGTGTGTGTGTGTGTGTGTGTGTGTGTGTGTGTGTGTGTGTGTGTGTGTGTGCACTTGGATGGGTTAAATGCAGAGCACAAATTCCAAGTATGGGTCATCACACCTGGGTCACACTTCACTTCACTAAAGGATACACTGCATGTTTGAGTTTTTAATGTCATCTCCAGGCATCGTAGTGATGTTGAGTCTCACAGCGCTGGGAAACTGACTCATCAAATGACTCTGGAAATCTTCCCTGCGCTCGTACTCCTTCCCACGGTGAATGAAAACTTTATTCTGATCAAATCAAATATAACAAAACACATCATAATCTAGACTACATTACATATCTGTTAGGACAGTTTCGACAGTAACCGAAAATAATAAACACACTGACCCTGAGGAACTGAGGGAAGCCGCATCCGTAATATCCCACAGCAAAGTAGTCCGGCTTGGGCCGCAGGATCTTCATAATGTTCTCGTAAAACTTGGCTTGCTGATTCTGAAATAAGCAGAGAGAGAACGTGCTAAAAAGCTTTTAATGCCAAAACAAAAAGTAAGTCTGACATCTAAAACATGGAAAGTTTAGTGTGTGTTACCAGTTTCTGTCCGAGAAGCTCGTAATCAAAGACCTCCATCTCATACTGATTTGCTAACTCCTTACACAGAGTGATGGCCTCCTCCCACATCTGACACGCAAAAATCAGTTTTACAGATATGCACTGTTAAACCTTCATAAAGTCAGTGTTTAACATCTAGTTCCAAAAAAGTAAAATTTCTGCAGTATTATACTGTAAGTCCCTCTGTAAAGTGTGTGGATCTGCTGACCTTGCCCTGATCAAAGTAGCTGATGATGGTGTCATAGAGCGTTTCTTTGAGCTGCCGCTGGGACTGGGGCGTCTGAAAGTCCAGCTGAAGGGCGCACTGCTCCTCCGACCACTACAAACACATCACATTACAGTTTCAAAGCAGCTTCACAGAGATAAACAGGAAAACAACAGAATCAATGAGCAGCTCTAAAAAGACAATAGTGTCATTATTCAGCTCAAATCAGATCAGTGTTGATTCAGTTCAGTTCAATAACTGTGTCGGTTATTAACTGCCTGTGTCAATCTCACTCTTAAGGTCCTTTCACACTGGACGTGATTTTGACGCTCTACTCTCACGGCGACAGAAAAGGCTACAACCAATCACATACAAGGAAACAAAGGTGATGAAATGTCCAGTTGATGTCACTAGCTATTCACTCAACATTAACCTTTGCCAGGTATCGCATTCCTCACGAGATTACAGCTGTAGTTGTAGTTACAGCTGCAGCTGTGTTTGCCCACTGTAGGCTACAGACGTTACTGTCTCTGGAGGAGCTCCTCAAATTGTCCCACGGACATTCAAAAGTAAGTGCGGAACCGGCCATGATAAAGTACAAGATTAGCATACTCCCCTTCAGACTCGCTGTTCTTTTAAGACTGGGTGCACCCAAAACCTTCTTTTCGGTCTTTTAAAGCAAATGAAAAGCTCGTCTTCACTGGATGAGTTAGTGTCCATGTTTTCTCGGCTGTCGCCGCAAATGTTTTGGAATGCTGGAGCTCTGAAACGTCACAGACGTTGCAAATTCGTGTTGCGGCTGATGTGAATGGTTTTGACGCGAACTATTCGCATGCGAAATATTCACTTTTTTTGCTTAGCTTTTTCATTAGGCGTCCAGTGTGAAAGGGCCTTTAGAAGAAAAGGTTCTATAAGGAATCTTAAAGGATTATGTCAGGTGCTTCATATACAGAACCTTTTAGGCGTTCAGATCATGGGATCATTCTATGGAATTAGTTTTAACCCCTTAACTGTCACCCCCTCCTTTTGAAAATAGACGTGAAAATGCACTATAATGGTTGTAATTCAAGAACGCTTTGGGATATAGATGATTGGGCTATAAAGAAGACACTCAGCAGATTATTGCTGATGTGAAAGCACTTCAAACAATCCAAGTATGAAAAAGTTATGGAAGATTAAATTTACTGTAAATCAAATGTAATGTACAAACCTGATTCCAAAAAAGTTGGGACACTGTACAAATTGTGAATAAAAACAGAATGCAATGATGTGGAAGTTTCAAATTTCAATATTCAGAATACAACATAGATGACATATCAAATGTTTAAACTGAGAAAATGTATAATTTTAAGGGAAAAATAATTTGATTTTAAATTTCATGGCATCAACACATCTCAAAGTTGGGACAAGGCCATGTTTCCCACTGTGTGGCATCCCCTCTTCTTTTTATAACAGTCTGCAAACGTCTGGGGACTGAGGAGACAAGCTGCTCAAGTTTAGGAATAGGAATGTTGTCCCATTCTTGTCTAATACAGGCTTCTAGTTGCTCAACTGTCTTAGGTCTTCTTTGTGGCATCTTCCTCTTTATGATGCGCCAAATGTTTTCTATGGTGAAAGATCTGGACTGCAGGCTGACCATTTCAGTACCCGGATCCTTCTTCTACGCAGCCATGATGTTGTAATTGATGCAGTATGTGGTCTGGCATTGTCATGTTGGAAAATGCAAGGTCTTCCCTGAAAGAGACGACGTCTGGATGGGAGCATATGTTGTTCTAGAACTTGGATATACCTTTCAGCATTGATGGTGCCTTTCCAGATGTGTAAGCTGCCCATGCCACACGCACTCATGAACCCCATCCCATCAGAGATGCAGGCTTCTGAACTGAGCGCTGAGAACAACTTGGGTTGTCCTTGTCCTTGGCCCAGAGAAAACGCCTGCACTTCTGGATCATGTTTAGATATGGCTTCTTTTTTGACCTGTAGAGTTTTAGCCGGCAACGGCGAATGGCACGGTGGATTGTGTTCACCGACAATGTTTTCTGGAAGTATTCCTGAGCCCATGTTGTGATCTCCATTACAGTAGCATTCCTGTGATGCAGTGCCGTCTAAGGGCCGAAGATCACGGGCATCCAGTATGGTTTTCCGGCCTTGACCCTTACGCACAGAGATTGTTCCAGATTCTCTGAATCTTTGGATGATATTATGCACTGTAGATGATGATAACTTCAAACTCTTTGCAGTTTTTCTCTGAGAAACTCCTTTCTGATATTGCTCCAGTATTTTTGGCCGCAGCATTGGGGGAATTGGTGATCCTCTGCCCATCTTGACTTCTGAGAGACACTGCCACTCTGAGAGGCTCTTTTTATACCCAATCATGTTGCCAGTTGACCTAATAAGTTGCAAATTGGTCCTCCAGCTGTTCCTTATGTGTACATTTAACTTTTCCGGCCTCTTATTGCTACCTGTCCCAACTTTTTTGGAATGTGTAGCTCTCATGAAATCCAAAATGAGCCAGTATTTGGCATGACATTTCAAAATGTCTCACTTTCAACATTTGATATGTTATCTATATTCTATTGTGAATAAAATACAAGTTTATGAGATTTGTAAATTATTGTATTCCTTTTTTATTCACAACTTTTTTGGAATCGGGTTTGTACTAAACATTTTTTTATGTACAGAAGTGGAAAGAGTAACAAAATATTCTACTCAAGTAAAAGTACTACTACTTCAATGAAATTTTACAAGTAAAATTACCGGTCTAAAAATTTACTCAAGTAAAAGTAAAAAGTATTTAATTTAAAAGTAAAAGTTACTTTTTTTAACAGCGTGGGTGGGGAACTCTCATGTAGGGTTGATAGAATGAGATTTTCACCATATGAAAACATCAGTTTCACAGCATCACAGTATTAATTATTTAATAAATAAACTGTATTATTAAATTATGGTTATTATTATCATCAGTTAAAATGGCCGTTAAATTAATGAAAACTTTTTTGATTGAACAAATGTTTTATTATAACAAACTTGAAACCATTTGTTTGTTTTGTTTATTAAAATTGCAATAAAACATGTCTAATCAACTAAATTCAATAAATTATGAATTAGATGAACAACTTATTTTGATCATTCATTTATTAAAATGTTTAAGAATAATAGTCCTATGAAATTTTTCTTTTTATGATTTAATACAAATATATTACCATAAACGGTGGTAATCAAATAAAATGTAACAAAATTTTATCCCTTTATTTTTTGGCAAAGTGCTGCAAAACAGAGATTTACTAAATTAAACCATGGATTAAAAAATATATTCTTAAATAACGTTTAAATTATATATTATTATTGTTATTGTTATTTTGACATTCTATTGTAGGCCTACAATAGTGATATATTTCTGTCAATTTCTTCTAGTTAAACCAAACGTTTATTTTGGACCTGTTCAGAGTGTATTTGACAATGGTTTTTATTCAAATAAAATGATAATCAGCTCTGGAAATGTTCACGTGTTCATGTCCAGATATGTTTTGTGAGACGTTAAAGCACCGAATCGGCGCTGCTCATTCACAGAGACACAGAGAAAGCAGATCATATTTATATTGCGGTGTTTTGAGCTTTAGTATTCACAGACCATGTCGCGATTGGATTTATTGTACAGCTCTTTCATCAATGTATTCATCATCCATCGGTTTGCGTGTTTTACGTGAAATCTGCATTATACTGTAAATTCAATTGCCATGACTGGATTACGGGATTCCCTCTGCATCACAGAGATCATTCGGCCTTAAATTCTAAACGTATCTTTATCTGCAGAGGGATGTGTTCCTGAACATGTTCTATGTGTTTCCTCATTTGCATCCTCATTTTTTTGCAAATTGGATATCCTCCAGGACAACACCATGCTATTTTTTTTTCGATGTGTAACGGAGGCCAGCTAGTAGTTGCTGTGCGAGTAAACCTCACTCCTCAGCTCTCAAGAGACGCTCTAGCGACTGACGCTAGGAGTTGCAGCCTTTAGCCTCCTCGTTCGAGCATCTGACTCTCATGCCGGCAGACCCGGGTTTGAGTCCCGTTTGGAGCGGGTGGATCAAACAGGAGGGGTTACATATATCCAAAGTATTTCCATACTATCCAGGGGTTCACGACTTGCGTTTGCTTTCAGCTGGGTCTGCATCACTGACGTCTGTCTTGTCAGTCTCCATCTTTTTGTGATTTTTGCGTATCTGTTCTCGCGCTCTTCAATTCAATGCAGCAGTTTCCAGAGCGCGATTTCCCCCCTTTGTATTATTTATTTTTACTCAGTAACGGACGTGGTTTACAATGTAGCAAAGTACAATACTTCAAGCAAAACATACTTAAGCAAAAGTAAAATTACAGATTTTTAAAACTACTTAAAAAAAAGTACAAAAACTACTCAATTACAGTTAACGCGAGTAAATGTAATTTGTTACTTTCCACATCTGTTTATATAAAATACATATTTTACAAAATTATTTTACTCTAAAATTACAATAAATTCAAAGCCATATATCTAACCAAGTTGTGTTCCAAATTTGAAGTTCATATCACAAAAATACGGAGCCCGGCACAGACTGTGAAAGCATGCACACGGATTGTGAATTTGTGGAAACGGATTTAAAAACCGAGGGTACAGTTTGTAAAATCTGAGCGCATGGATTGGAAATTCGTGGGTATGGTTTATTAATCCGTTGGCGCGATTTGTTAAACTGAGGGAACAGTTTAAGAATTTGTGATCACAGTTTATAAACCGAGGGAACGGATTGCAAAATGGTCGGCACAGATTTTTTATTTTATTTTTTCCTATAGGTGATGTGCCGGGCTCCGTACAAAAATGTAAGTTCTTATGAGATTTTGTTTAGGCGCTGTACCAAAAATAGGGTTGCCAACTCTCACGCATTTGGCTTTCAGGCTCTGTCTCACACTCTCACGTAAATCTCATGCCGAATTACCAAACCTGCTTTTGATATGAAACAAAGTCTAAGTTTTTAAAGTTTTAATACGAAATTCTTACAATAAATAGCATTCTGGCGTACTTAATGTGGCATAACAGTTAAAGCCAGAGCCGTGACATGCGTTCATCTCGCGGCAGCACGCGCGGTCACGTGGATCATGACACTCTCAAGAGTAAACAAACCAGCGCTGTCAATACATTTGAATGGCTTAAGCGGACAGACAACAGCGTCACTATACTGGTATTTGCAGCAGTTTTTGGTGAACAGCACAGCATAGAGTGCATTGATTATTACGTCAACCAGTATCATTTTATTATGGTGATAGAGAGGCAACATTGTTAATGGGTTTCTTTTTTTATTTACACACACACACACTCACTCTCGCACTCACACACACACACACACACACTCGCACACACAGACACACACTCTCTCACACACACTCTCACATACACTCACTCAGTAACACACACACATTCACTCACATGCGCA
>CM031956.1:21626075-21777785 GCA_018749465.1 Paracanthobrama guichenoti
AGGTTTTTTTTTCAATTTTTTGGAAAGCATCTATTAATAAATAGCAAACCTAGTTGCTGTGATGTCCTAACAAAGAAAATCATCAATCAACATCAATCTCAATTCAAACCTAAACCTGCTAAAAGACGTGTAGGGTTAGACTACACCAGGCACACACTGAGTCTATACCAACAGATTTTGTTTTTTTAACATTAAACAAATATTTTTACCATGTTTAAATCCAATCCTCAGAATTTTCTAAATATTTTGTGTGTGTGTGTGTGTGTGTGTGTGTTTGAACCTTTTTGAAGTGTCCTGAGTGGTTGTGTTCACACTGCATCATGTCAAAAAATATGGGGATGGTTGCTCTCCGCAGCTCTTCCTCAGGGATGAGCGTCATCTCCAGGATGGGACCCACCATCCCGGGAATAAAACAGATCTTATTCATACCTGAAAGTTATGCAAGTGAATTAGCACAGACATTAAATTCATAATGCATATCACTGTGTATGAGTGCACACAGTCTTACCGAGCTTGTACCACATGTCTCTGATAGCGAAACCAATCAGCCTCCTCATGTCCCCGTATCTGAATGAAAGAAAGCAGGTAACATGCATATGCATATGTATATTTTATTGTTTCACAATAGTGATGAGAACCAGACTTCTGAACACATTATAAATAGAGTGTGTCTATAAGCAGCTTCCCCTGGTTTAACTGGGATGATTCTGGTTTAAGACTCACTTGGCCAAAATCGTGGTCCTTTTGGTGGAAGAGAAATGCTGCAACTGCAAAGACTCCTGGGTAATAAACGCCACAGCCAAATGGAAGTAATTATTCCATAACTACAGAAGAGAGAGAAATCATGATACAATGAAGTCGGGATGAGAGATGATATCAGGGCTATTAAAACTAAATGAATCTGATCTTGATAAAGTTCATATAAGACACACACGCACACACACACACACACACACACACACACACACATACACACACACACTGACCTGCACTTCAAAGTTGTTGTTGTCGAGGAACTTGAGGTTCATGGTGTCAGCATAAGTGTTGATTGCTCGGAGGAACACTCTGATTGGACGAACATACCAGGGTTATTATTGTTATAGTTTTTTCCAACTGCTTACACACAAAATCTGTTCATGTCACACAATTTTTGAAACCCCTCTCTCAAAGTGCAAAACTACACACCAAATCTCCAAAACCATAAGCTATCTCTCAGCCTCTGAGTCAGTTTTCAATTGCATAAAACACTTTTTTCAAAACGCTACACACAATTCTCTACATAAGACACAAAAATCTAACAGGAAGTGACTTGCTTTCCTTTTCCAAACAACCAATCAAAATGCAACACTAATTCATCAGTGCCTCACACTAACTCCTCACGTGTGCAAACACTCATTGCTTTACTTAACACCAACCAATCATGGCTTTAAAATAGGCCAAAGGTCAAGTTATAGGTTTAGAACAATTGATGCAAGCAATGCAGACAGAGTAAGGGGAGTTGGAGAGACACACACACACACACACACACACACACACACACACACACACACACACACACACACAGTATTCTAAAGAATATACTTTTGGTTTACATATGTTTATGGTTTTATTGTATGCTACTGTATACAACAGTAATGTTTGGCCTAATAAATATTTTCTGTTTCTACATTGCATTGGTTTACAGTGTACTGGTTACCCCTCTCAGCAGATTACTTTCACTGTAGAACATTGTGTTGAAATGTAGATATAAGCCTATGAAAGACCAAAGAGCTTTAGATTTAGAACAACAGTGTATACATGGTATATCCAAAAATGTACTATTATGAAAGAAGTGTTTGCCATTTGATGCAAATGCTTCATTCTGACATGTGTTTATGGCATTTTGAATGCAGTTACATTTTGAAGGAGATGTGAGGCATTTTGCATTTTGTGTGTGCAGTTTTGGGAATTGTGTGTAGAGTTTTGAAAAAGTAGACAGTTTAGAAAACGTGTGTAAGCAGCTGGAAAAAACTGTAACTAAAACCAAAACCACAGAAAAATACAAATAAAATAAAATAATTGTGCTTCAGCTGATTGGTAAGGCAACAGTTCTAATTTTCATTTAGTTTAACTTCATGTACTAAAATCAAAATAAACAAATAATAAAATAAAATAAAATAAAAACTATATATAGGCTTTACTTTTACTTTGAAATTACAACAGAAAATATAAAAACAAAATTATTTAAAATCCAAACTAGTATCTCAATGATACTAAAATAACACTGGAACATTGATTCTTAATAAAAGTTCATAAACATAAAACTTTAAGCATGTTTGTTTGACTTCTGTATGTAGCCACAATTTCTACAAATGAAATTTGGATAACTGATTCACGTTTATAAATGTCTGAACATCATTCATCAGATCAAGTGTTTGTATCAGTGTCTCAAATGCTGCAGGATCTTTTCACTAACTTTTCTTCTTCATTATTGAATCTCAATGTCTTTAAATCAGATGTTTTTTTTTAGTTTTTTTTTATGTACACTATATTGCCAAAGGTTTTGGGACGCCTGCCTTTACATGCACATGAACTTTAATGACATCCCATTCTTAATCCGTAGGGTTTAATATGGAGTTGGCCCACCCTTTGCAGCTATAACAGCTTCAACTCTTCTGGGAAGGCTTTCCACAAGGTTTAAGAGTGTGTTTATGGGAATTTTTGACCATTCTTCTAGAAGCTCATTTGTGATGTTGGACGAGAAGGCCTGGCTCACAGTCTCCGCTCTAATTCATCCCAAAGGTGTTCTGTCGGGTTGAGATCAGGCCAGTCAAGTTCCTCCACACCGGACATGCTCATCCATGTCTTTATGGACCTTGCTTTGTGCACTGGTGCGCAGTCATGTTGGGACAGGAAGGGGCCATCTCCAAACTGTTCCCACAAAGTTGGGAGCATGAAATTGTCCAAAATGTCTTGGTATGCTGAAGCATTAAGAGTTCCTTTCACTGGAACTAAGGGGCCAAGCCCAAAAAACAGAAAAACCCTGAAAAACACTCTGTGATTTTACGTGGCCTACCACTTCGTGGCTGAGTTGCTGTTGTTCCCAATTGCTTCCACTTTGTTATAATACCACTAACAGTTGAGCGTGGAATATTTAGTAATGAGGAAATTCCACAAATTGACTTATTGCACAGGTGGCAATGAACTTACTGAGCTCCTGAGAGCGACCCATTCTTTCACAAATGTTTGTAGAAGCGTCTGCATGACTAGTGCTTGATTTATACACCTGTGGCCATGAAGTGATTGGAACACCTGAAGTCAATGATTTGGAGGGGTGTCCCAATATTCTTGGCAATATAGTGTATATTTTCACTTTCAGCATTTTCAAACTGTTTAAACTTCAAATGTTTTGCTTGTAAAGTGTAGTAAAAGTGTTTTTGTGCAACCTTAGTCACGGATGAACTTAAAAACTGTGATATTGAATTCCAGGGAAATATATTGAGGTCAATAAAACACAATATACTGCCACTGTCTGCTTTTAAAAAGAACTCACAAACATACAAACACGTACACGAACAATCCATATTTTCACTGAGCTCAGTATGTGATGTTTCTCTCTGAGTCTGCAGGTTTATTCCTCTCTAAATCTCTCTTTCTCTCTCATTGACCTCTTGTCTGAAGTGTAATCAATGTTAACATAGTGTTTGTGCTCCAGAAGACTCTGAGATCTCTGGACTGATGGTGGCTGTTACTGTAGATCATCTCAGGAGCTCTAGTGTTTTTGTGTACATTTTTGCTCTCACCGGTTTTGCACCATGATCATGGTGACCCAGTCAGATGGATAGACATGTTTACCAATGAGATCCTTAAACAACAGAAACGTCTCCATCAGGAAGTCCTGCAAGAACAGACACACAAGATACTCAACTGCTGAATCAAACAGAACCACATGATAGATAGATAGATAGATAGACAGGCAGACAGACAGACAGACAGACACAGTCAGTCAGTCAGACAGACAGACAGATGTTAGATGGACAGATAGATGGACAGACAGACAGTCAGACAGACAGATGTTAGATGGACAGATAGATGGACAGACAGACAGTCAGACAGACAGATGTTAGATGGATGGACAGACAGACAGACATTCAGACAGTTAGACAGACGGACGGACGGACAGACGGAAGGACGGACAGACAGACAGACAGACAGATAGAAAGATAGATAGACTTACCACTAGGTCTGTGGTCCCACTGAAGGTCTCGATGTAGCATGAATAGTGTCTGTCACTCATCTGACTGAGAATCGCTGTCATACAGGCCACCACACGAGACTAGAGTGAGACAGAGAGAGACGAGGATGAAATCTAAACTTCAACAACAACAAATGCAAAAGTCCTGAATGTCTCGACACTCTGATTCCGCTGATGGGACAGAAGATGATGAACAACATTTCAGATGGTTTAGAGAATCTTTCAATCATTCAAATCGATGTCCAATTTCCCCTCCACCATCACTCTGCATGTGCCACCCCCTTCTCTCTCTCTCTCTCTCTCTCTCTCTCTCTCTGATCAGATGATAAATGATACAGGCAGAGGGGAAAAGTGATGGATGACGGATGGATGTTTGCAGACAGAGAGGTGAGACCCATCACTCACAGAGACCTCACAATACTGACTGTACACTGCTGATAAAAACGTAAAACTATATATAAATACCTGAAGAAGCAAATAATGGAATTGAATCAAAAACAGCACTACAATATACACTAAAAATATGTACATCACACTTATTAAAACACTATACACTATCGTGTTTTTAAAGAAAAGAGGCTGCATTTATTTGAACAATAATAAAGTAAAAAATATAAAGTATATTACAATTTAAACTAAATGTTTGTGTACCGATCAGGCATAACATTATGACCGGTGAAGTGAATAACACTGATTATCTCTTCATCACGGCTCCTGTTAGTGGGTGGGATATGTTAGGAAGCAAGTGAACATTTTGTCCTCAAAGTTGTTGTGTTAGAAGCAGGAAAAATGGGCAAGCGTAAGGATTTGAGTGAGTTTGACAAGGGCCAAATTGTGCTGGCTAGACGACTGGGTCAGAGCATCTTCAAAACTGCAGCTCTTGTGGGGTGTTCCCGGTCTGCAGTGGTCAGGATCTATCAAAAGTGCTCCAAGGAAGGAACAGCGGTGAACCGGCGACAGGGTCATGGGCAGCCAAGGCTCATTGATACACGTGGGGAGCGAAGGCTGGCCCGTGTGTCCGATCAAACAGACGAGCTACTGGAGCTCAAATTGCCACCGCCACCGAAAGCGCCAACAGTGGGCACGTGAGCATCAGAACTGGACCAGGGAGCAATGGAAGAAGGTGGCCTGGTCTGATGAATCACGTGTTCTTTTACATCACGTGGATGGCCGGGTGCGTGCGCGTCGCTTACCTGGGGAACACATGGCACCAGGATGCACTATGGAAAGAAGGCAAGTCGACGGAGGCAGTGTGATGCTTTGGGCAATGTTCTGCTGGGAAACCTTGGGTCCTGCCATCCATATGGATGTTACTTTGACTTGTACCAGCTACCTAAGCATTGTTGCAGACCATGTACGCCCTTTCATGGAAACGGTATTCCCTGGTGGCTGCGGCCTCTTTCAACAGGATAATGCTCCGGCCACAAAGCAAAAATGGTTCAGGAATGGTTTGAGGAGCACAACAACGAGTTTGAGGTGTTGACTTGGCCTCCAAATTCCCCAGATCTCAATCCAATCGAGCATCTGTGGGATGTGCTGAACAAACAAGTCCTCGCAACTTACAGGAGTTAAATGATCTGCTGCTAACATCCTGGTGCCAGATACCACAGTACACCTTCGGGGGTCTAGTGGAGTCCATGCCTCGACGGGTCAGGGCTGTTTTGGCAGCAGAAGGGGGAACAACACAATATTAGGTCTGATCAGTGTATATTGTAAACTGTAATTTATTCCTGTGATCAAAGCTGAATTTTCAGTCTTCAGTGTCACATGAGCCGTCATGTAGAATCAATTCATTCTAATATGTTGATTTGTTGCTCAAGACATATTTCTAATAATTATCAATGTTGAAAACAAATGTGCTGCTTAATAATTTTGTGGATTCTTTGATAAATAGAAAGTTCAAAAGAACAGCATGTATTTGAAATCGCTGTACTTTGAGAGTGTAATGACAATGATTATGTCATCAGTAATGCATAATGGGAACATTGCACTCTATGTATACTACACTAGAATACACAAGAAAATATATAAAAATTGAAAGAATTACACTCTTTTCCAGACAGAAAAATGTATAAAAAGTAATGTGATAAATCCAGCAGGCAGACAGAGTCTAAAGAGAAGAGTTTCAAACGATTGTGCTGAGACAGACACAAGTGATGTTCCCATCAGCTGTTTAAAAAGCTCTGAGATCCGTCCTGCTGCTGCAAATATGCTGATCACACACACCTCTATTCCTTTAAACCATGTGTGTGTGTCTGTGAGGTGAGATTTCTCTGTTATGAGTGTTATGCATCTCACTGCTGTCTGTCTGCAGTGTGACAAACAACACGTATATCACATGTATATTTAATGAAGCTGCCCAATGCCTGTGCGATTTCAGCAATCCTATAAGATCATTACAAATCAGACTGTACAGCATGGAACTAATCAACTTGGGTACAATATGTATGCAAACTGTACAATGATGACACCTATTGAATCGTAGGCTACGAAGTTAGTATAGAAGAATAAAATGTCATCAGCATGTGCTAGTGGTAAACAAATAGAGCCAGATGAATCGCATTTTGGCAGTTGTGGTTTGTCTGTGCACTGAAAAAAAGATGAAGTGAAAGAGCAGAATATGGACACGGTCATGGCTAGGGAAAACTTGGCATGTCGATTTTGCAAATGGAGTTTGAGGCAAGTTGTTTTAACTTTTAGCGCCATGTCGCATTGATCAATACACCATTTCATGTTGCATTTTTATTGGCTAGTCAGTAGATTGAAAATACAATGCCCTCCACTAATATCGGCACCCTTGGTAAATGAGCAAAGGTGGCTGTGAAAATAAAACTGCATTGTTTATCCTTTTGATCTTTCATTCCAAAAATTCACAAAATTCTAACCTTTCACTGAAGGCTTTCCTGTAGCTCAAAGGATAAGAGTGTGGTGCTAGCAATGCCAAGGTCATGGGTTCGATTCCCAGGGAAAGCAAGAACTGACAAAAATGTAAAAATGTGTACCCTGAATGCAATGTAAGTCGCTTACAAAATACGTAAATGTAAAATAATTGAAAGTGGGGGAATCTCATTATGAAATAAATGCTTGGCCAAAATTATTGGCACTCAATTATTGCAATGTCCATTTCCCATAACAGCTCTGAGTCATCTCCTATAATGCCTGATGAGTTTGGAGATCGGAGACCATTCCTCCATACAGAATCTCTCCAGATCCTTCAGATTCCCAGCTCTTCTCTTCAGTTCAGCCACTCATTTTCTGTAGGGTTCAGGTCAGGAGCTTGATTTTGTGCTCAGTGACACATTTGTGTGTTGATTTTGATGTTTGTTCTGGATCATTGTCCTGATGGAAGATCCAGCCACGGCCCATTATAAGATTTCTAGCAGAAGCAACAGGTTTAGATTTTTTATCTGTTGGTATTTGCTAGAATCCATGATACCTTGGTACGTGTCTGAACAAGATGTTCAGGACCTGCAGCAAAACAATAGGACCACAACATTAAAGATCCAGCGGTGTATTTAACCGTGGACATGGGGTAATTTTGATCCCTGTTTGCACCACCACAGAACAAGGTCCCTTTTGATGGTCCAGTCGTGACTGACAACTGAATATTCTGGAGTTTGATTTGGGATGAGCAAGGAGGATTTTCTTGAAACCCTCCCAAACAACTGTATGGTGCTGTATGATGAAATTTTCCAGGCAGATTCATAACATCTTTAGTGGATCAGAACTTCTTAATTATTGCCCTGATGGTGGAAATGGGGATTTTCAATGCTTTAGCTATTTTCCCACAGTCACTTTCTATTTTGAGAAGCTATATTCTGTGGTTCTACTCATCGTGATGAATGATTAAGGGAATTTGGCCTTTGTTTCCTCATAGTTATACTCCTGTGGAACAGGAAGTCATGACTGGACAATGTCATGCTTCTAGTACCCTGGTGTGCTATTTTTTTATGAATATGAATATGAATGGGAGTATACTTTAGTTAGGAGATATTTTACTCATAAGAATTTGCAGGGGTGTTAATAATTGTGGCCAACATGCATCGGAGAAAAACATTTATTTCATAATGCAAGTTTCCCCCCACTTTCAATTATTTTACTTCAATGAAAGGTTAGAACTTTGTGAATTATTTGAATGAAAGATCAAAAGGATAAACAATGCAGATTTATTTTCACAGCCGCCTGCTCAATTACCAAGGATTCCAATATTAGTAGAGGACACTGTAGGTCGTAGCAGCAAACACACTGTGAGATGATCATGCTCAATTTCTGACACTGTCAGAAAATTATCGCAGGCTGTCTTTGGCCACAAGACAGTGACAACTGACGTCTTTGAACCTCTCTCACTGCACGACGTAGGACCACCGTTTAGGAGCCACGACCACAGAAACCAACAACATAAAGTCTGGTTAATTTTGCAGCTTTGCAGCAGAGAGACCAAACACACCAATTATAATACATACATATAATACACAAACCTTTTGCATTTTTAAAATAAAAATGAAACATTTACCATGCATCCATAAAAATAATATATAATAATGTCTGTCTTAATACACTCACCGGCCACTTTATAAGGTCACTTGTTCAACTGCTTATTAAGGTAAATATCTAATCAGCCAATCACATGGCATCAACTCAGTGCATGTAGGCATGTTGACATGCTTAAGATGGTCTGCTGAAGTTTTAAACTGAGCATCAGAATGGGGAAGAAAGGCGATTTAAGTGACTTTGAACGTGGCTTGGTTGTTGGTGCCAGATGGGCTGGTGTGAGTATTTCAGAAACTGCTGATCTACTGAGATTTTCACACACAACCATCGGTTTACAGAGAATGAGCCGAAAAAGAGGAAATATCCAGTGAGCGGCAGTTCTGTGGGTGAAAATGCCTTGTTGATGCCAGAGGTCAGAGGAGAACGGCCAGACAGGTTCAGCTGATAGAAAGGCAACAGTAACTCAAATAAGCACTCGTTCTGCAGAAGAGCATCTCTGAACACACAACACGTCCATCATTGAAGCAGAAGACCAACAGCAAACTGAGGCTGCAATTCACACGGCTCAACAAAACTGGACAATAGACGATTGGAAAATGTTGCCTGGTCTGATGAGTCTGGATCTCTGCTGCGACATTCAGATGGTAGGGTCAGAATTTGGTTAAAGAACATGAAAGCATGGATCCATCCTGTCTTGTATCAACGGTTCAGGCTGCTGGTGCTGTAATGGAGTGAGGGATATTTTCTTGGCACACTTTGAGCACTTAGTACCAACTGAGCATTGTTTAAACAGCACAGCCTACTTGGAGTTTTGTTGCTGACCATGTCCATCCCTTTATGACCACAGTGTTCTCATCTACTGATAACACACCATGTTACAAAGCTCAAATCATCTAAAACTGGTTTCTTGAACATGACAATGTGTTCACGATACTATAAAGTTTTTTTTTTTTTCTTTTAAGGACGTCCCTGCATGTCCTTTAGTCAGATTTATTTGACGCCAGAGGACAAATTTGTCCCTAAAGTATAGCTAAGTAAATATACAGACGCAAACTCACACAAACACCCAAAGGCAGAGAAAAGGACACAATGTTTGATGAAAATCTACAGCCAACAAAGGAGCCACACACACACACACACACACACAGAAATGGCAGGCAGGGCAGCAGTAGCGTTAGAGGTGTAATCTGTGTTATGTAATAAATCTAATTAAATAGAGCGGTGTCATCTATAAGGACAGATGGCTCACTCTGCCAAATGAAAATAAAACCACGCACACATGAGTCATGAATATCCCTTCATCCTGATTCCAGCGTCGCACCTGTTCAAACATCTCTTATCTCTTCTGATCTGTTTCCTGTTTCTTTCGTTATTCATTGAGAAAATAATCCACACAGACCCCCACCGTTTCATATCTCTGCTAAAATGTTAATTTGATTTTCGGTGGCTTCTAGACAGAATCGGGCCACAGTTTACAGGACTAAAATTGCCAGAGCTAAAATTGAGCGTGTGTGTCTGAATTATAATTTTTTTAATCAATTGTTTTATATAATTGATTGAAATTTCAAATTCAAACCAGACATATAACTAATACAAGAGCAAGATAATTGTAAAAATAAAATAAAATTTGAATTCAATTTAGAATTTAGAATTTTACTAGAATTACAAATAGAACTAAAACTGTAAATTTTTTTATAAAATAAATGAATATCCCTAGTGAAAAATCAGCATACCAAAATGTATTTGAAATACATTTATTTTATGCTAAGTATACTACAAATACATTTACATATTTATGTGCTTAACATATTTCGTTTGGATTTGATCCTCTGATTTTTCAGTTTGTCCCTAAGATCACCACACGTGACAACTACCATTACTAATAGTGATATTAAAACACATTTTAGGCTTAATATTAAGAAATGTGCACTGTGCAATAAATAGGCACTCCAAATAAAGTTTAATTATAATATTTATATCAGTGAGTCTCAAGTGGTATGTCAGTAAATATGGATTTATAGTATACTTAGTATGAAATACTAACATATTTAAATACATTTTAGTATAGTTTTTTCACTGCACTGTAAAAATGATATGATTAATAAGTTATGACATGTTTTTACATTGCTTTAGCTCATCAAAATAAGTTTCAACTTTTTGTATAAGTTACACAAGATTCAGCTAATGTACATTATGTCAATTTAATGTAATTTTAAAAATTACAATAAAAAATTTAAAACATTTAAGGCAGCAACTTTAGTATTAAAGTATTAGTATAGAATAGTTTTAAAGAAATTATATTAATTACAATAACAAAAAAATGAGTAGACAGACATTATTATAGTAAATTTAAGCAATAACATAATATAAAGTGTTTCCAAAAGTATAAATAAAATCACATATGCTGAGAAAGACGATTTAATTCTCTTTTTACTCTTCACTATATATTTAATTTCCTCATTCTTGTTTACTACATTTCCACTTAATATTGCACATGTATTTGAATAGTTTTGGGATGCTTGGTAACACAGTTTTGAAAAGAAAAAAAAAAGAAAATCACACCAAAATAAAATATTTTCAGAGATGCAGACAGAGATAAAAATAAAATAAGATTGAGAGACACAGATGGAAAGACAGACAGAGAGACAGAGGTTTGACACTTTGCTCAGACTAAGACAGAATAACTGATGACAATGAAAACAGAAACAGACGAGACGAAGAGAGACACAAACGAGAGCAAAAGACACACACACACACACACACACACACACACACACACACACACACACACACACACACACACACACACACACACCTGTGATGTCCGTGAGCATTTGGGAGTATGTTTAAAATGTGTGTGTGTGTGTGTGTGTGTGTGTGTGTGTGTGTGTGTGTGTGTGCATGCTTTGAGGTGTGTGTGTGTGTGTGTGTGTGTGTGTGTGCACTGCAGTCACTTGTCCTGGTTTTAGTTCTTCTTCCCCTGCGGCTGTAACCTCATCTACATCTTTCTCATTCTTTCATTTTCCTCCTGTTATCCTTCTCTTCACAGCTGCCCCCCCCCCAACCCCCTTGCCCTCTTGTCTTGTCTTGTCTTCCTCATTTTCATCACCTTTCTTTCTTTCTCTCTGTAAACTGATGTTATGAGATTCCAGCTCCACTTCAGGTCAAATTAAAATGAGCTTTAGTGAGAGCAAACCACATGGCCTGCCTTTATCCTGTGTTTTAAATATCACACACACACACACATATATACATCTAAATGAGGACGTCATACACCTCTATAGTTTTAATGTTATACTAGTAACAATGACAACAGACCAACAGTAACTCTAAAACTAAATGTTTTGCATTTTAAAGATGTATATTTCGTATATATGGCGTCCTGAAGGGAGGTTTTGTCAGATTGACACCAGTGTTATTTTAGTTTTAGCAATTTTGTTGTGTGTTTTAGTTTTTTTATATACACCTATGTAGTTTCTATTCATTTTTATTTCAGTTTTAGTTTCCACACGGCTCCGGGGGTTAATAAAGGCCTTCTGAAGCGAATCGATGGATTTGTGTAAGAAAAATATCCAGATTTAACATGTTATAAAGTAAAATATCTAGCCTCTGCCGGACCACCTTTCCTATTCAACTTATGAAGAAAGTGTAACGCTACACCCGACGTCATGACGCACCAGTTACACTATTTCCGTAAGTTGAGTAAGGAAGGCAGTCCACCGGGAGCTAGATATTTTACAATATAACACAAACTTACACAAACCCATCAATTCGCTTCAGAAGGCCTTTATTAACCCCCCGGAGCCGTGTGGAGCACTTTTATAATGGATGGATGCACTTTTGTGGTCTTCAAATTTTGGGCTGCCATTCACTGCCATTATAAAGCTTGGAAGAGCCAGGACATATTATAATATAACTCTGATTGTATTCGTCTGAAAGAAGAAAGTCATATACACCTAGGATGGCTTGAGGGCGAGTTAATCATGGGGTAATTTTCATTTTTGGGTGAACTATCCCTTTAAAGTCAAGTCAAGTCACCTTTATTTATATAGCGCTTTTTACACTGAAGATTGCTTCAAAGCAGCTTCACAGTGTTAACAGGAAAATAATGCAACAGAATTTAATAGAAAGTAATATAGTTCAATATTTAGTGTCCCCAACTGAGCAAGCCAAAGGCGGGGACGACGGTGGCACATCAGGTGACATAATGGAGAAAAAAACCTTGGGAGAAACCAGGCTCAGTCGGGGTGCCAGTACGAACAAACAGTGTATGATTATGATTCAGGCAACATTACAGATCAGAAGTCATATTTAAACACAAACATCTTCTGGATCTTTCATGAGACTTTTCCACAAAAGGTCACTAATGCTATTTCACTTTATTAATGAGGACATTTGACCCTCACAAATATAGACAAACATACACACAAACTTTTTCTTTCCTTTCATGTTCATATGTCTGGATGTCATTACGTTACAAAATATCAATTCAAGCATCATTTATTCTTAAGAAAGATGCACAAACACACTTTACAAACAAAACATTTGACGAAAAGAAGTTGATAAAGTATGATCTGAAATGATAAAGCAGTAGATATCAAACCTGCCCTGTTTGTTTGAGCGATGGTGTTTAACCAATGGAGTGAGACTGGGGCGGGACTATCTGTTTAACCGACCAATGACAGGTGAGATCAGTGTCTTGGAAACATGTTTGGAAACAATATATTTTTGCAAGTGTTTTTTTTTTTTCAGAACAAACTTCTTTTGGTCAAAGTTCTAATTGTGAAGTGTGTCTTTCTGTACAGTAAATAACACTTGATATCTAATGATATATTAATAATAATAAATAATTTTAGGGGGCCGCTGTATGTTTTTTAACCTCACTGACATGTAAAACACACATTCTGCACTGCAAACAGTTCTTTGACCCTAAACCTTGAACGCGTTTGTACACTGTGTATGTGTGGACCTATCAGCAACTAATGTGACCGAGCAGGATGGAGAAACCAGGACACACAGTGGGATTAATATACACACACACACACACACACACACACAGAGAGAGAGAGAGAGAGAGAGAGAGAGAGAGAGAGAGAGAGAGAGAGAGAGAGAGGGAGGGAGGGAGGAGATACGAGAGCTCAGTTCACCAGTAGATGGAAGGAGAGACAGATGTGCTCGTGAGAGAGAAAGACAGATCATAAACAAGACAAGAGAAAATCACACAGGCGGATGTAAGAAAGAAGAACACGGAGGAATCTGATCTCACACAGGAATATAGGAGAAACAGAGCGAGTAAACGAGAGAGATGAAAAATTGAAGAACAGTCC
This sequence comes from Paracanthobrama guichenoti, assembly GCA_018749465.1. NCBI lineage: Eukaryota > Metazoa > Chordata > Actinopteri > Cypriniformes > Gobionidae > Paracanthobrama > Paracanthobrama guichenoti. The sequence goes on from CM031956.1 coordinate 21,640,128, forward strand.
GTTCACCTACACAACACTCTTGTGATGAAGGTCAGTAACAGAGTAAATCATCTGATGAAAGACATTACCACACATCTAAAACATTTCATTTTATTTTGTATTAATTTAATTCACCTGCGTGAAGTTGCCTTCATTTCATCAACAAAAATGTATTAAAATGAACCATGGTACTTTTAACCTGTACCATGGTCATACTTAAAAAAGTATCAAAGTACCAAGTTTCTTGGACTTGTACCATGATAATGCCGTGATATTTTCTGTAGTACTGTGGAGTACCACGTATGCACCATAGTAAATGAATATGGTAATCCTTCGGTCCCATGGTATATATCAAAATACTGTAGTGTTGCCATCTGATACACCGCAGTACTTCTGCAAGTGTCTCTGGCTGCTGAAATCTCTCACGGTATCTGTGTGTGTGTGTAATTAATCATCATTAATAATACAGAGCAAGCTTACTGCATCTACTATAAACACATGCCCTGTGGTTTCACTGGGATCTGTCTGTCTGTGTGTGTGTGTGTGTGTGTGTGTGTGTGTGTGTGTGTGTTATGTAACAACAGGTATCTAATACCCATCTGTTACAGAGACCTCTGATGAAGTGATGTGTGTGTGTGTGTGTGTGTGTGTATTTAAATCTGTGTGCATATATGTGCGTATAATGCTTTTAAATGTGTATGTGTGCATGTGCTTGTGTTTTTCTGCGCACGTATGCTGAAAAAAATATTGGGGTAGGATTTGAAAATTACAAAGAATGCATTTAATTAAGACCGAAACAGTATTTTCTTGTAAAACATACTCCCATAATCTTTTATTTTACAGTAGGTGTTTTGTTCAAATGTAAATGCATTGACTCATTATTCACACATATGGTTCCAAACCTGTATGACTTTGTTTTTCGTCTGTGAAACACAACAAAAGGTATTTTGAGGAATGTTGGGAGTCAAACATTGGACCCTATTAACTTTCAATATGGAAAAAAAAAAAAAAAAGAAATGAGACGTTTCTAAATATCCTCTTTCATGTTTCACAGAAGAAGGTCACAATACGGGTTTGGGTGAGGGTGATTCAATTATGTCAAAATAAGGGTGAACTATTCCTTTAACTTGTTTATTTTGCCTTATGTTAATTAAAATTACATTTACGTCATCTATGAATAGTTTAAGGGCGTCTCTGAATGTTCCTGAAGAGACGTTTTGTCACGTTCGTCTCACTTTTGAGGACAAATTAGATCCTAAACTAGCGTGTGTCAGGTGTGTGATTCAGAATATGTCTGTGTCAAATCCATTTCATGCAGAAGAAATCTACGCATTCAGAAACAGTGAGACACATTAAACACATATAAACGAGAATAAGGTAAAGAAAGAAAGAAAGAAAGAAAGACAGTCAGAGAGAGGGAAGGACAAAAGACAAGGAAACAAAAAGAGCGAAAGAGGGAGAAGAAGAGACAAACGAGCAGAAAGACAGGAGACAGACGGGTATTTAAAAGAGACGGATCTGACCCTCTGAACGAGGTGAATCTCCAGACAGCTGTCAAGAAGATGCCCAGCTCATATTTCATCTCAGAATGAGAAACGTCTGACACGAAGAAACTATTTTAAAGGCCATTAAGAATTTTTTTTTCATGACATTCTCATTAAATACCCTGATAAAATCAAAAGCTTGTCGTCTTTAAGATTTTTCTTTTGAAAGAAATTAATACTTTTATTCAGCAAGGATGTATTCAACTGATCAAAGTGACAGTAAAGAAAGTAATAGTTATAAAAGTTATAATATATTTCTATTTTTTTTGTTTTAAACGCTGTTTCTATTCATCAAATAATCCTGAAAAACTAAAAGTATCACAGTTTCCATAATAATATGAAGCAGCACAAGTGTTTTCATAATAATCATAAATATGTCTTGAGCATCAAATCATCATATCAGAATGATTTGTGAAGGATCATGTGACACTGAAGACCGGAGTAATGATGCTGAAAATTCAGCTCTGATCACAGGAATACATTACACATGACAATATATCCACATAGAAAACATTTATTTTAGGTTATAATAATATTTCAGAATATTACTGCTTTTATTTTTAATAAATAAATGCAGGCTTAGCGAGCAGAAGAGACTTGAAAAAATCTGACAGACCCAAAACTTCTGAACAATAATGCACAGATATAGTTCATAGCAATAAAAAAACTAATAAGAATCTTCATTGACAATAAGTAGAATCACATATATAAAAATAATTTCTATATAAATAGTTTTGGGATGAAATGACCTGTATATGTTTGTGTGGTTTACACAGAGAAGAGAATGAAATGAATCAGTGAACGAATGTGTGCTTGACAAAACATACGTCATCTTCCAAAAGAGGTGAAGACACAAACATCAGCACGTCTCTTGGGACGTTTGTGTCTTTCTGTAGACAAATGCACACTCAGTTTTTTTTAAAAGCTGTTTTCTTTTTAAGCTGATAAATCTTTTAAGCTACCCTGATACTCTCAGAGATGCAAACACACATGCGTCTGATTGGTAAACACACTCGCTCCATCACATGACGAGTGCAAAATAAACACACATTTGCCAGAGTGCATTGGAGCGCATCTTCATGTGTTTTTGTTGGTTTACTAGTGCTGTTGGAAAAGTCAAGTATAACTATTACTTTTTAAACAAGTATTACAATTTAGTGTGTGCATTGTCCTGCAGCGTTTGTGCTCCAACCACCCTGAACACCCTGGTAACCACCCAAAATAACCTAGAAATCCCCTTGCAACACCCTGGCAACCATCCCAAACACCCTAGAAACACCCTGTCAACCACTCAGAACAACCTTGCAACACTTTAACAATGCGCTAGCAACTTCCTGGAAACAACCCAGAAAGCATTAACAACAACCCAGAAAAACCTCCTAACAATGCCATAGCAATTCCATGGCAGCCACCACCACCCTGAACATCCTAGTAACACCCTGGCCACCACCAGGGTCTAACAATGCCCTATTAACTCCCTGGCGACCACCCAGAAAGCAACCTCCTAACAATGTCATAGCAACTCCCTGGCAACTACCCACCCTAGTAACACTCTGACTACCACCCAGAACAAACAAGAAACCCTCTAACAATGCCCTATCAATTCTCTGGCAACCACCCAAAATCCCCTAGCAACTTCCTGGAAACCACGCAGAAAAACCTAGAAATCCCAATGCCCTAGCAACACCCTAGCAACCACCCAGAAAGCAATCGCCTAAAAATTTCAAAGCAACTCCCTGGCAAACGCCCAGAACACCCTAGCAACACCCAGGCCACCACCCATAACAACCAAACAACCCTCTAACAATGCCCTATCAACTCCTTGGTAACCACCCAAAACACCCATAGCTTCCTAGAAACCACGCAGAAAATCCTAGAAATCCCAATGTCCTATCAACACCCTAGCAGCCACCCAGAACACCCTAGCAACAACCTGGCAGCCACCCCAAACAACCAAGCAAACAATGTCCTATCAACTCCCTGGTAACCACCCAAAACACCCTAGCAACCACCTAAAAAGCTTTCTAAAAATCATGCAGAAAAAAATAGAAATCCCAATGTCCTATCAACACCCTAGCAGCCACCCTGAACTCCCTAGCAACAACCTGGTAGCCACCCAAAACAACAACCAAGAAACCCTCTAACTCTAGCAACTCCCTGCCAACCACCCAGAACACCATACAAATCAAATTGCAACATGCTAAAAACCACTAAGAACTTTCATTCCAATTATACTGTGGTTCCTGAAAATCTAATTAACAGGGAGATATAACAACACGGTACTACAAGGTCCTGTGAAGAATACTGTGGTATTACCATTATGCCATGTTTAAGAAAAACACTGTTGTACTTTAGTGCATTGGGGTATTTTTAGTTAGTGAGGCTTAGTATAGTATATGTCAGTGTGCATTGAGAAACATCACAATGAGAGCCATCTCTCTCTCTCTCTCTCTCTCTCTCTCTCTCTCTCTCTCTCTCTCTCTCCTCTCTCTCTCTCTCACACACACACACACACACACACACACACACACACACACACACACACACACACACACACACACACACACTATATGATGCAGCTATATAGTAACATTTCCAATGTTCTTCCATTAGGTTTAAATGTGAGTAGTATGTGTGTGTGTGCACTGTATGTGTGTGAGTGAGTTATGTGTGTAATATAACTCCCGGCGATTTCCTCTCTCAGTGCGTCTCAGAGGTGCTGTACACTTTGACTGGTTAATATTGTATATCACAGCCTTAAACACACTTGTGTGTATCTTGCTTTGTAAAATCTCCCAGAGCTTTGTTCAGTTTTATGCTCCTTATAACTGAAGCTCGGAAATTACATCATACCACTGCAAGGCCTGAACCTCCAGCCAAACCAATGAAATCATCACAAAAAGAAGTTAAAAAGATCACATTTGATTTAATTGTTATTGGAGTATTGGAAAAAGGGGCAGATTACTTCAAATCTCATTAGATCCCTCTGAAAGCAGTTAAAGGCTCCAGATAATGAACAGACGACTGTCTACTGGGACTCAGAGTGAACACAGACTTTTGCAAACTACATCTTTTATTCAAACGGACAAACTAAATTCATCTCAACGCACTCATCCTTGCTGCTGTTTGTTGTTTTGATTCATTTCAGTGCACCTGCAAGCCAACTGCTCATAAAAATTCAGCTTTGTTGAGCAAATAAAATGGAATTACCAAACTAGATGACCGTTTAGTGAAGGGATGTAAAAGACCAGCATACAGTTAGAGCTCAACACCTTCATCACTATATTATATTATTAACTTGACATTTGAATAATACTGTGACAATACGATAATACAGTAAATGCAAATTTTACTTGGGTTAAGTGCACGCATTTTCATGAAAACATTATTTTATAACTTACTACAAGATCTAGCAGTGACAAACTAAGGTTGTGCATCATTCAGAACTGAATTCACCCTTCGCCGCGAGTTTGATTGACAGGCGATCTGACCAATCAATCACATCGCCAAATCTGACAAAATCCATTTTGTCCGACAAAGCCATCAGGAGAGTTAGTAGATTAACATCGGTGGACTTGAACTTGAAAAACGGTGTGTACTGACGTCTTTCCGCAGTTGAAACAACATTTGTTTTAGTGTTCATTCATGTTGATTTGATGCTTATCAATGAACTAGAAGGAAGAGACAATCGGTACACGAGTAGTTTTAACAGTTTTAAGGCACTACAGCGATCACGACACATTTAAGAGCTACAAAACGGTGTTTTGTTGTTTAAATTCCTTAAAAAATGACAACATTTTGCTCCGTCCTGTCTGTCGGCGTGTTGTCAGTGTCCTCTTTGCTCCGTGATGTATTTTCTCTATGTGAGAACACATGTGTGTGGTGTGAGAGCGCCATGGCTTGTCGGACATAGCAACAGTAACTAAAGGGGGCGGGTATTTGAGAACAGTCAATTGAGAACACATAAATCTAATTCAACAAATCTGAATTGAACTGGAAATATTTGATGATTTAGACAGACGGATAGATAGATAGATGGATTGATGGCAGACAGACAGACAGACAGACAGACAGATAGATAGATAGATAGATAGATAGATAGATAGATAGATAGATAGATAGATAGATAGATAGATAGATAGATAGATAGATAGATAGATAGATAGATAGATAGGATGGATGGATGGATGGCAGACAGACAGACGGATGGATGGATGGAAGGCAGGCAGACAGACAGACAGACAGACAGACAGACAGACAGACAGACAGACAGACGGATGGATGGATGGATGGATGGCAGGCAGGCAGACAGACAGACGGATGGACAGGTGGATAGATAGATAGATAGATAGATAGATAGATAGATAGATAGATAGATAGATAGATAGATAGATAGATAGATAGATAGATAGATAGATAGATAGATAGATAGATAGATAGATAGATAGATAGATAGATAGATAGAACTTCCTAATGCAAAATACATAATGCAAAATATGGTTTTTATGTCTGATTGCAAATATTTGTGGCAGGTAAACCTAATAATTTGAGGCCCACGTGTGTGAGTGTGTTTTCAGGACGGTGTGGTGACGGAACGCTGCAATTTCGGCTCCTGAATATCGATCGCCGCACACAGAGATGCCAGAGTTTATTAGATGAAGTGTGTGTGTGTGCGTGCGTGTGTGTGTGTGTGTGTGTGTGTGTGTGTGTGTGTGTGTGTGTGTGTGTGTGTGTGTGTGTGTGTGTGTGTGTGTGTGTATGATGACACAAGAGATGCTCAGAAAGACAAAATCAAAGTCAGGAGTAACGGAGTGTGAAAGAGAAGAGAGAGGAGGAGTACAGGGCTCGACCAGAGCTGATGAAGAGATCAACTGAGATTCTTAGTGTGTGTGTGTGTGTGTGTGTGTGTGTGTGTGTGTGTGTGTGTGTGTGCTGAAGAATGGAGGGATAAAAGTGGAACATCTAAGTGTGTGCTGGTGAACCATAGCGAAGATCAACAAGAGACCCCAAGAATATAATACTGAAGGGGAGAGAGAAAGAGAGAGTGTGTGTGTGTTTGTAAGGACAAGGTGCCCTTACAGAAAAGCACTGCAAAACCATAGTAATGTATCAGGTAATACACACTCTAAAAACATACACTATGGTGTAATAGTTTTTTTTGATTAAACATTTTTACATTTAAAAACATTTCCGAAACTGAGGTTATGATAGTCTTTTCTTCCCTATTGTGCCGTATATCCAAGTGAAAAGGCTTTTGGAACAAGAACAGATGTAGGGCGGGACTTGATTTTGTCCATGTGGAATTGATTGGATGGTTGTGGTTTGCTATTGGTGGATCTCATGTGAGTGACAGGTTCCCCCGCCCTTATCATCAGAGAAGAGATGTCGCTGCAAGAGGGAGGGGAAGTGATTTTGATTCAAGATTACGAGGCACATGAATTTAAAACAAATAATGATGTGCACGGGTAAATAATTTATAATAAATACTGCAATATTAATCACTAAACAGTAACAGATTTCCTCCTATATTCACTTTGTGTAAAACTTTATTTCAACATTAACAGTTCATATCAAAGCATGCTGGGAAAGATTTCCTTCTTTTTGTATGTGATTATTAATAATAATTGTAGTTCTTCAGCCTGATCAGTAATTTCTCAATTCTCAATTTAACAAACGTTTAATCATATTTAAAAATATATCATTTATTAGTCAAATACTAATTTTCTTTTCTTTAATTAAAAACTTAAAGAACATGTATATTTTAGACCAAAAAAATGACAGAATGATCACCACATACCCCATGGTAAATGGTAATACTATGTCAAATAACATGGTAATATCATGGTATACGGAACTAATGTTTGTTGTTTTTTTATGAATGCAAAAGCACACCACTGTATTACCACAGTACTTTAAACGGATCCATTTCAAGCACATGATCAATGCATCTAAATTCTTCTAAACACATCACAGAGCAAGCAGCCGTCCTGAAACACACACTCCCTCTCCGGAGGATTCAGAGACGGCAGACATGAAAGACGAGAGGAGGAGATTTGGCTCTGGATGTCTTCTCCAGTTTGTTAAAATGAAAATAATCCTAATGAACGTAATTGCTGGGTGTTCGAAAGAACTGCAAATATTCAGTCAAATATTCCAGACTCTCCTAATTGAACACACACACACAGAGAGAGACAACTTGTTCCTCATTAGGCCTGTTGTGTGTGCGTGCATGAAATAAGCGAGTAGTTTTGTATGATCACATTAATCTGTTAGAGGCTAATGTGTGTCATCAACATTTTCAACCAACAATATCACACACGCACGCACACACACACACACACGCCCCTTCTCTCTCTCTCTCTCCCTCTCACACACACACACACACACACACACACACACACACACACACACACACACACACACACACACACACACACACACTACCCCTACCCCTAAACCTACCCATCACAGGAAACTGCACATTTTTACTTTCTCCCCAAAAAAAACGAATTCTGTATGATTTATAAGCCTTTTAAAAATGGGGACATGGGTAATGTCCTCATAGGTCACCCTGTCCTTGTAATACCTGTCATACCCATGTCATTACACACATTTGTGTCCTGATATGTCACACACACACTCTCACACACACACACACACACGCACACACACACACACACACACACACACACATGCTCTCTCTCTCTCTCTCTCTCTCACACACACACTCACTCTCTCTCTCGCTCTCTCTCTCTCTAACACACACACACACACACACACACACACACACACTCACTCTCTCTATCACACACATACACTCTCACAGACACAACACACAACACACGTGCACGCACACACGCACACACATACAAACATACACACAAACGCACTCTCTCTCTCTCTCTCTCTCTCTCACACCCACCTCTCTCTCGCTCTCTCAAACACACACATACAAATGCACACACACTCTCTCTCTCTCACACATACACTCTTTCTCTCACACACACAACACATGTGCACACACACCAACTCTCTCACGCACGCACACACATACACGCACACACACACACACACACACACACACACACACACACACACACACACACCACTTTCCACATGTTATTGAGGGACAAATCCTATGCTCTTTGGAGTGGGAAGTATTAGATAAGTTAAATAAACTATTATCTGTAATAAAATTAACCTAGCATGAAACTAGGTCATTTTAAATGCATCAAATTTGGCTTGTCCCTCCTCTAACTAATCTATTTCTAATGGGTTTTCATAAGCGGTTTTGGTTTTATGAGTAACTTAAATAAGTCAAATAAGGTCTGTGGTTAAAATTTTAAATATTTTTAGTGATAGAAAATAATCACACAAATTAACTCAATTTAGACATGTGCCAAAGTTTACTAACAGCGTTGCACAAATGTCAGACGTATATAAAATAAAAAAATTATTTGATAATAAATAGTGAACGACCAATATTGAAGGCTAAGAACTTGCTTTCACTGACCATTTGCTGAACATGAAGAAATAGAGTGTTTTCAGCACTTTTTTCCTTCCCTATTTATGGGAAATGGCAGTAACACACACGTTCACACACACACACACACACACACACACACACACACACACACACACACACACACACACACACACACACACACACAGTGTTTGGGTCAGAGGAGACAGGCAGATTTGAGTCGGTCTCATAAAAGAAAAGAAGCTTAACAGAAAACAAGATATGAAGTACAAGACAGAGAGCTTATCAAAGAGCAAAAGAAAGGAGGGCGAACACTCCCATCTTAATGTCCGAGGAAGCAGGGACGCACTTAAGAGGAGGAGGAGATTACAGAGGAATAAAGTGATAATAATAGGCCCTTCAGGAAGAGAACCAGTGAGACCGAGAGAGAGACTTTAATCAGCTGGATGCGACATATGGGGGATTTTGTTAACCCTCATTAATATTCGTAATAGTCGTGTTGGGGTTACTGGAGTCTCTGAGCATGAGACGGACGTGAACTTTAAGAGCGTCTCTTGGTTTCAACACTTGCCTAGCATTCTTGATTACAGACAGTGTTGTGGAGTATCTAACTAAAACTTTTCAGAAGTTAACAAAAGAGATTTTCAAGTAACAAGCAACTCCTTCCATCAAGTATTGTAACAATCTCTGTGTTTTTGTCACATATTGTATTGCACATGCAGCTTTACAGTAAGGCAATAATATATTTTCATAAATGCATAAATAAATACAGAATAAAACAAATAATTAATTCAATGAGTACATTAGCAAATACATTTATACATTTATGAAATGCATAAATTCATGAACTATACGAATCATTACATGCATCATTTATTTATCATTTGCATTTCTTTCTTTCTTTCTTTCTTTTTAATTTTGCAGGTTTCGTCCTCCATAAATGCAAGTGCAATTTGCATCGCAAAGCTTGATTCATTTTAGTGAACTGATTCAATTGGATGGTTCCTTTTGTGTTACTTATTACAAAATAGTGTTTTAAATTCAGTTATACACATTGCATTTGCTGTTTATTATCTATCCGTTTCAATACTGTTAAAAGATGCACTCTGTAGTATTTTGCTTATGTTGCACTTATGTTGCTTATTTTGTGTGCAAAAGAGTCAATAAACACTGAGATAAAGTGAACAGTGCTACAGTTTACTCGATTTAAAAAAAAATTGCCAAATTACAGTACATTTCCTTTCTTTGTGCTAAATGTTTTAATGAGAGTAAATTGCTGAGTGCACCTTTAACATCGCCAAACCTAACTGAGATCCTCATTGTTTTTGTGAGAGATAAATACTACTCAGAATAAAAAAAATGGTATCATCAGAAAATGCAATGTAATTAGCTTCTTTTTGTTAGAGACTACTTCTACAGTGCATGCACATTCATTCTGATGTCTTTTACACACATATTCTTTTTCTCAAACAGGTAAACAAGACAAAAGCAGACACTGGATTCACAGCAAGAAAGCCAACGGTGAGGGATCTGATCTGAAACGGATTTCTGACCAATGCAAACACCGTGGAATAATTACCTATGTTTTAGATAGTATGCTTAGAAACGAAGGCCACACCCCCTTCAGCTCCTCCTCAGGGGGCTGAGCCAATCAGCAGAGGTCATGGGCCGACGGGCGGCTGATGCGTCCAATGCGGTGCCGGCACTGGAGGTGCCTCTAGCTGGTGGGCGGGCCATGCTGTCACAGAAATGGGGTCCTCTGTGCAGTGTTGGTGTCCAAACGTCACCGGGCCTCCGCTCTCTTCCGTCATTAAAGAAAAGGACGCAAACAGTCAGTACGGCCAATGGACCGACTGCGGAAACCATGTCGCTGGACCGGGTGAGGCGTTGTGAGGTCAACGGCAGGCATGTCGTCAATGCGGCTTCCAGGAACGGACCAAACCGGACGTCCCAGGAGAGCGAGGTGTACTGTCAAATCAACACCGTCAAAATTAATCCAAGCCAATCGGGGTTTAGAGGGAGTTTAAAACGAACCCCTCGGTATGTTAACGGAAGTGTCGTTGCACCAGAGGTGGTGGGCGGAGTTTGTAGCGAGGGGGTGGAGTCCGAAGAAGCAAGACGGCAGAGTCAAGCAATGACACGTGATTGTAGGCGGGGTCAATCACTTAAAGGAGAAGCGTCCAGGCCGTCATTGCACTGCGGAGGCGTCGGCTCGTACGCCACGCCCCCTCGGCCATGCCGGATGATGGCGTCATCGCCCAAACTGTGCGGCAGCTGTGGGCGGAGACAGTCTCAAGCCCCGCCCTGCATGGCGGCCGCTTGTCGCAAACGAGCCGCCAGTCAGGTTCAAGCGAGCATGACACTTCCGATGCCGCCGAGGAAATGCTGTTCACCTCGGCTGCAGAAACAAAACTCCACGGTGGCACAACCAACGTATGCCCAAATTCCCAATCACGCTACGGACATGCAAAATGCGACAACATGCTCCACCCCCTCGCAATACAACAAAAAAGATGCGCTTTCAAAAACAGAGGCATCGTTGCAGTCTGAAAGACCTAAAAACGATTTAACAACGCACAAAACACAACACACACAAACACGAGTCACACACACAACCAAAACTGAATCAACCACACAACACGCATCGCAAAACACTAAGGACAAGTGTGCGACCACGCTAACGCACACATCTGTATCCGCCACGTCTAAAGCGATTGGCTGTGAGTCAAAAGCCACGCCCACTCTTCCACCCAAGAAAGGCTCCCAGTTGCAGGTCAAATCTAAACCGGCACCTCCAGAGCTTCTGATTGGCTCAAAGGCGGAACCTAAACCACAAACTCCGCCCCCTCCCTCAGAACCTATAGCTGAGAAAGAAACGGACTCTAAAGACACTCCCCCACCTCCAAAAGATGAGATCCCACAATGCAACGGGGCGCCTGGTGTTCTACACGGACTCCTGCAGAATGTAGAGGAAAACCTGCTGTATAATCAGGAAAAGATCAAAGTTCTTCTCAATGTCATCCAGGATCTGGAGAGGAACAAGGCAATGAGTGAAGGGTGAGTGAGAGCGAGAGATTAAGGCTCTGGAGTTCATGAAAGCGTGTTTGATTTGTGATTCCATACTTCCATCATCCCATAATTCCCCTGGTAACAGATGTATCCTGAGGCAACACCTCGGGAATCTTGATCATCAATGGAACATCGACCCCCTACCGCTCCCAAACGCTCTCTCTCTCTCTCATATCTGATGTCTTACTTTGTCACATCTTCACCACTGCACCTCCTAACGCATTTACACTCTTTTGCTTAATCTCTTAAAAGTTTCACACCCTTTTTTATCCTCCGTCCACATACACACAGTTTCGTCAGAACTCTGCTCTGATTGAAAGCTCAGATCTGTCAGAATCGATCAGGAAAGTGACTGTGTTATATGTTTTAAAGTGTCCATATTCATTACATACTCAAGGACATTCAATAGAGGTCTGTATGCCTGTGGGATTCCCGCCGGCCTTGATTTTATTTGTTGTGACGCAGGACTGCATTTCTGAGTTGTGGAAAAACTCTTCACAAGTAGAATGTGCAGGCTCGGTTTTATGTGGCTTTGCATTGCAGCAAATAATTAAGAAACAATTAAGACTTTTAAAATATTTTTGCAAGAATTCTCTTATGCTTACCAAGGCTGCAAACAAACAATGATACTGTGAAATATTTTTACAATTTAAAATAACTGTTTTCTATTTGAATATATATATATATATATTAAAAAAATTATGTTAATTTTATTTTTTAAATATTTTAAAACAAATACTACTGACGCTCTAATATTATCAGATTGAAAACTGGTTTTGCTGGTTAATATTTTTGTGGAAACCATAAATATGTTGAATTTCTTAGATGAATAGAAATAAAAGAAAAACATTTGGAAAAGAAAACTTTTGTAAGTGTATTTACTGTCACTTTGGATCAATTAACTTTGGAGATTTTTTTAATCTTACATATTCCAAATTTTTAATTGTAGCATATAAAAGATTTCACAAAATTATTAACTATTATCATAATGTATGTACACTGCCGTTCAAAAGTTTTTGATCTATTCGATTTTTTATGGTTTTATGTCTCTTATGCTCACCAAGGCTGCATTTATTTGATTGAAAATACAGTAATATTGTAAAATATTATTAAAATTGTAAAATATATGTTTTCTATTTTGATTATATTTTAAAATGTAATGTATTCCTGTGATCAAAGCTGAATTACTCCAGACTTCAGTGTCACATAATCCTCCAGAAATCATTCTAATATGCTGATTTGATGCTCAAGGAACATTTATGATTATTATTATCAATGTTGGAAACTGTTTTTAAGATTCTTTGATGACTATAAAGTTCAAAAGAACAGTATTTATCTGAAATAGAAAGATTTTGCAACATTGCAAGTTTTGGGTCAGTAAGATCCCAGAACTTAATTAATACAAATCAATACATTCAGCAAATCATCATATCAGAATGATTTCTGAAGAATCATGTGACACTGAAGACTGGAGCTTTTTTGAGTATACAGTATATGTGTGTGCGTGTGCATATGTGCCTTGAAAATGCAGGATGAAAATCACTGTGGGTGGAAGCAGGAAAAGCACAGACCTCTAATTCAATGTTCTGTGAGTGTGAATCACATGCTCAAAGCGTCTGTGTGTGTATGTGCAGGTCTTCAGGCTTTCTTGGTTTTTTTTCAGGCGTTGTTCATACAGAACAGGCCAGGACATCAACAACTGCTCGACCTGCCAGAAAACAGCCTGCATTATATACAGGTAAGCATTACCATAGCAGTCCACGTATGTCTACCATGTCATAACTTAGCCTTTTATGACCATTTTCCTCCTAAATCAGCCTGTTTACTGTACTGTATTTAAATGACCTCTGTTGTGATTGGCTAGCTAAACTTCACATTAAGTGACACAATGTTCAAACATGAAAACACATTCACTGCATGACAACATCAAAGCACTTCACACTAACCAAAGAAAGCCCATTAACAACCACATGCAAACATGCCAAAATGGAGCCTGATTTTGTGATTAAATATTTGCGCCAACACTTTACTTTCAGACTTTCAGCAACAGCGCTCAACAGAGAGCATTAGCTGCTGTCACACCGGACAGACAATCTGGCTGAATAGAACAGGGTCTATTTTTAACAAGAAAAGTCATGTTAAAAAGTCAACACTAGATGCAATGCAACATCTACGACATCCGTCTGATGCATTTGTACATCCTGTAGATCAACCATTTAAAAATGATCCCAGTATTTGCTCCATCAGAGGAAGTTTTCTGCTGTGAATGCCAACTTTGTCTGCATATTACTTCACCATGTAAATCCTGACATATGAAATAATAGTCAGAAAAATCTAACTGTTTGAAATGGAACAGTTTATTTAACCTTTAGACAGAATATTTAAAAAAATAAAATCAAAAAAGGTTTGCATATATGTTTTCTGATGATTATCATATTTCATAGGTCCAGCTTTTTGATATGTATTCACATTTATGGTTCATACAGTACGTTATAACAAAATATGGAGAACATGAACTCAAGTTGGAAAAAAAATGTCAGTGGCTATTTGCACTAAGTGCAAATATTGATAGATGATATTTACACCAAGTGTAAATAGCAATTAGATTCTATTCTATTTAGATTCAGAATGCAATGATGTGGAAGTTTCAAATTTCAATATTTTATTCAGAATACAACATAGATGACATATCAAATGTGAGAAAATGTTTCATTTTAAGGGAAAAATAAGTTGATTTTAAATTTCATGGCATCAACACATCTCAAAAAAGTTGGGACAAGGCCATGTTTCCCACTGTGTGGCATCCCCTCTTCTTTTTCTAACAGTCTGCAAACGTCTGGGGACTGAGGAGACAAGTTGCTCAAGTTTAGGAATAGGAATGTTGTCCCATTCTTGTCTAATACAGGCTTCTAGTTGCTCAACTGTCTTAGGTCTTCTTTGTGGCATCTTCCTCTTTATGATGCGCCAAATGTTTTCTATGGTGAAAGATCTGGACTGCAGGCTGGCCATTTCAGTCCCCGGATCCTTCTTCTACGCAGCCATGATGTTGTAATTGATGCAGTATGTGGTCTGGCATTGTCATGTTGGAAAATGCAAGGTCTTCCCTGAAAGAGACGACGTCTGGATGGGAGCATATGTTGTTCTAGAACTTGGATATACCTTTCAGCATTGATGGTGCCTTTCCAGATGTGTAAGCTGCCCATGCCACATGCACTCATGAACCCCATCCCATCAGAGATGCAGGCTTCTGAACTGAGCGCTGAGAACAACTTGGGTTGCCTTATCCTCTTTAGTCCGGATGACATGGCAATTTTTCTCTGAGAAACTCCTTTCTGATATTGCTCCAGTATGTTTGGCCGCAGCATTGGGGGAATTGGTGATCCTCTGCCCAGCTTGACTTCTGAGAGACACTGCCACTCTGAGAGGCTCTTTTTATACCCAATCATGTTGCCAGTTGACCTAATAAGTTGCAAATTGGTCCTCCAGCTGTTCTTATGTGTACAATTAACTTTTCCGGCCTCTTATTGCTCCCTGTCCCAACTTTTTTGGAATGTGTAGCTCTCATGAAATCCAAAATGAGCCAATATTTGGCATGACATTTCAAAATGTCTCACTTTCAACATCTGATATGTTATCTATATTCTATTGTGAATAAAATATAAGTTTATGAGATTTGTAAATTATTGCATTCCTTTTTTATTCACAATTTGTACAGTGTCCCAACTTTTTTGGAATCGGGTTTGTAAATAGACAGACCAATTTTTTTACATTTTTTTATTCAAAGTAAAATTAGGCAATTTGGTGCAGAATCTGATATGGCCAAAAAGCAAGATGAAATGATGATGCTTGTAATGAGATCTTGAAGCAGATTCTCACATTAAACGCATTTAAATATCAGCTGTCACTCTATATATCCCATTCCCAATAATGTCTTATTAAGATGATATTTAAATGCTTAGTTTTATGATCAAAGCTCTTTTAAAACATAATGCAATGCAGTGACGTTTGAGATGAATAAATAAACCGTCCTCAAAAGCCAGATGATCATATTTTTAACATGATTTGTCTCAAAAATGATGTATGGATAATCAAGTAAGCAAAAGTTGCTTCAGTACAATAAGTGTTCATCTAGAAATATCAGTAAAAAGTTATTCTTATATTTAATAAAAATCTAAATTTCACAGCAACAAGACACATGAACCAATTATTTTTAATTATACTAAAAGACTTTTTACTTGTTAAAAAATTATAAACTATCAAGCAGACCGTTGTAGTAGAGGTAAATAATTCAGATGGCTTAGAAATTTGCTTATTTAATATGATACAGTGGGTCTTTAGAGCAAAAAGAATCGTATTTCCTATGACCCATTTAAAATATTATAAATCGTGCACAGAGTCACATCTGAGTTATGTGTCTTCTCGGGGGCAGAAACAGACAGAACTGCACCAGGAGACCATGAGGATGATTTAAGAGTTGCATCAATATCCTACAGCAGATCAAAACATCCAACGGCCACCAGAAACACATGAGAAACAAACAGATTATAAGTCCTAATTAGTGCTGCCTGCTAAATCAAGCAATATTAGTACTATTTATCATAGTTAGGGATGCACTTTCTTCAAAAAATACAAATCTTTAAATATTTAAATAGTTAAAAAGATGTGTGTGTATTTCTGTAGGTTTTCGATGTATGTATTAGAGTCAGCTGGTTTGTACGTTTGTTATATTTGAGGGACAGAGAGCTCAAACTCCCATTCACACACACACACACGCATATCATAATGCCAGAGAAAACTCTGAACCTGGAGACCTGTCTCACAGACATACACACGTACAGGCAGTGGATGCGTATGGCTTTTTTATCTCTGTTCCTCTTGGGATAAACAGGATCATTATTCCCGTACTATGAAGAGCTAATCGCACACTAATGCATGTTTCCAGCACTCATACTGCGGTAAAGCCTCGGGAATCAATTAAGAGAGATGGATTTCCTATTGAAGTTTAATCTCATGACAATACAGCACGAGAAAAGGCAAGAACACACACACACACACACACACACACACACACACACACACACACACACACACACACACACACACACACACACACACACACACACACACACACACACACACACACACACACACACAGGTTCTGTTTCAAATGCTATTGAGCTGTTTTGTCTACATCAGGGGTGTCCAACCCTGGTCCTGGAGGGCTACCACCCTGCAGATTTTAGCTCCAACCTGAATTAAACACACCTGAACCAGCTAATCATGTGCTCAGGGCTGCTTGATAATTACAGACAGGTGTGTTGGAGCAGGGTTGGTACTGAAATCTGCAGGACGGTAGCCCTCCAGGAGCAGGGTTGGACACCCCTGGTCTACATAGACAGCATCCTAACTAAAGTGACTGATTTGGAGCACCCTACATAGGTAGAAACTCTGTATAGTGCTCCTCACGTGAAATGCACAGTAGACTTGACAATGGTTCTTTAATTCGTTCATTTATGCATTGATCATTCATTTCTTCATGCATTCATTCATTACTTTGCCCATTCATTCATTCATGCATTTATTTGTTCATTTATGCATTTATTCATTCATGCATTCATTCATTCGTTTATCCAATCATTCATTCATGCATTCGTGCATTATTTTGTTCATTCATTCATGTATCCATGCATTTGTTCATTCAGGCTGATATCCAGAACTGTTAGTCAAGATTATACTTCAGATTAAATTAAACATTTCTTTCATAATTTTCATAAATTTATAATTTGAATTTAATATTCAAATTAGCACTGAAGTCTGACAACAATAGTAAAGTTTTGTTTCTTCAAGACTTCGCCCATCAGAGCTCATTTTCCCGGAAGAAAAGACTGTGTATATCTGCTAAAAATGAACTTTGTCAACTTTTAGGAGTAAAAAAAACACTGGATTTTAAGGCGCTTTAAGAGTCCAGAGCAAGCAACATCTGACCAAAAAAAAAAAAAAAAACCTTTTCCACTGGGTTTGCACTCATGCAAGCTGTGTGATTTAGTATAGCGCTAGATATCCTTTGACTCATGGTTTCTGAAAGATAATATTGATGATTAAGATTTTTCCCCATCTGAAAGTGCAGACTCCAGCTTTGAGCTTTCTGACTGAGTGAACTCTTTTCCCTCAAAGATCCGTTCATCACAAATTCTGCTTTCATAATTCTTTATCACTCTCTTTCTTCCTTTTTCTCTCTGTCTTGGTGCCTTCGTTCTCTAGGGATGCAGGAAAGTTGAGATGGGCTTGGTTATAATGCTCCTTAAAATACAGAAATGTGCACTCCTCTGAAGTCATGGATTTTTTTTTTTTTTTTTTTGCTCATGCAAACCTCAGGTGGTTGCTCAACGGATCCTCTCTATGAATCATTCATTTAGAACAAACGTTATGCAACAAACTTTAAAATGTAGGGTTAAAGGTCTCTTTAAACCATGATCACAAAGTCTGAGCAATAACAATAGTAATGCAAACACTACTGATGACAAAAAAAGCATAATCAATTGCACAGAAAAAAATAAAACCTTGGTGAAGATGAATTCGCATGGTGCAACAATCATATACATGTAAATGTGTCATCTGGATATGCAAATTAGAGACATAACCTTGCAATTTCTAGTGACAAATGATGCCCTCTGAAATGACAGCAAAAAAACAGATTTACAGCCGGCAAAAACTGTCGAGTTTGAAATGCAATACAGAAATAACTAGATTTGCATTTCCTGAAGAAAACAGACGCGCCTGAACGATGGCAAAAGGAAACTTTGAGATTTAGGCTTTAGTTCTGCATGTGAAATGTTGCAGCATACATGATTTTGCTATTGTGACACTGAGCAACATGTTTATATGGAGCCTATTATGCCCTTTTTAGTCTTGATTTTGTTTTTGGGCTCTACTAGAACAGGTTTTCATGCTTGAATGTTCAAAAGCACATTATTTTTCCCGTATTCTCCATTGTTGGAGCTCCTCTCTTCCCAGTCTGTCAGTGACGCTCTGTTTAGTTCCTGTCTCTATGCCCCTCCTCCTGTAAAGCACAGATTGGTCGGCTTTACCAGTGTGCTGTGATCGGTCAATTTCAACACACCACTAACTAGTTTCAACACGCTACTAACTAACTCAACCAGGCCCCGCCCCTTTATTCTGCAAACACCTTGGACAGAATTATTTAAATGAGGAATATTGTGATGTGTACGTGTCCGAAAGAAAACTCAAGACTACACGGGAGGCGTTTCAGGGAGTTTTGTAACTTTGCAGACATTTTTCATGCTCAAACAGCAACATTACACACTAAAGAGAGTTGAACATAAAAATGTACATACAAGCTCTTCTCTCTGGTAGAAATGGTTAAAAAGTTGTAATAAAGGCAAAACCAATCAACACAATTCAGTATGCAAAAAAAAAAAAAAAAGGAGTTGTAAGAAAGGAGGATAATTGCAATTTGATGTGCAAATAATACAATGATTTAGAAGATGAATGCAACAGCACAATCGCTGTGGGATGGGTGTATTTTCCATACAGTGTTCACTAGGCTCTATAACAAGCTGTTGTTGAACACGCTTCATTTATCTCTGTCCCTCATTACGGGCTTTGTTAACCTTCAATACATTCTCCGTCGGTCTGCATTATTCTCTCATCTTTTTACCTATAGTTTTTTGCTCATCACGTCCCTTCTTTTCTCGCTTTCTCTCAACTCACTCAGTTGTTGGGAAATTGCAGGCAGGACTGTGGCTATACTGTAAATAGAGGGCATAACCCCTCTCTCTCTCTCTCTCTCTCTCTCTCTCTCTCTCTCTCTCTCACACACACACACACACACACACATCCTCCTCGTGAAGTTAGATTGCAGTCAGATAAAATGGTCGCTGTGTGTTTGACGCTGTTGTGTTAATAGTTTGTGTCAGCGGCCTTGGCTCCAAAAGTATGTTTCATTCATTTCTACTTAAGGATTAAAGAAAACTCATTGTAAAGAGTTTTAACCCTTGACCCGTACCAACCAGCTCAGAGATGAAGCAAAATATCAGAAACTTTCATTTTAAAAACAAAAAAAGTATTTGAAAATTGCAAAGATGAATTAATTATACATTTAAATGCCAATTTTAATGCATATTATTTAGGCTTGTACAAATATTCACTACCATTTAGGAACAAATTAAAGTCCGCTAGACTTAAAAAAAATTTTTTAAATACACTCACCTAAAGGATTATTAGGAACACCTGTTCAATTTCTCATTAATGCAATTATCTAATCAACCAATCACATGGCAGTTGCTTCAATGCATTTAGGGGTGTGGTCCTGGTCAAGACAATCTCCTGAACTCCAAACTGAATGTCAGAATGGGAAAGAAAGGTGATTTAAGCAATTTTGAGCATGGCATGGTTGTTGGTGCCAGACGGGCCAGTCTTAGTATTTCACAATCTGCTCAGTTACTGGGATTTTCACGCACAACCATTTCTAGGGTTTACAAAGAATGGTGTGAAAAGGGAAAAACATCCAGTATGCGGCAGTCCTGTGGGCGAAAATGCCTTGTTGATGCTAGAGGTCAGAGGAGAATGGGCCGACTGATTCAAGCTGATAGAAGAGCAACTTTGACTGAAATAACCACTCGTTAAAACCGAGGTATGCAGCAAAGCATTTGTGAAGCCACAACACACACAACATTGAGGCGGATGGGCTACAACAGCAGAAGACCCCACCGGGTACCACTCATCTCCACTACAAATAGATAAAAGAGGCTACAGTCTGCACAAGCTCACCAAAATTGGACAGTTGAAGACAGTTGCCTCATCTGATGAGTCTCGATTTCTGTTGAGACATTCAGATGGTAGAGTCAGAATTTGGCGTAAACAGAATGAGAACATGGATCCATCATGCCTTGCTACCACTGTGCAGGCTGGTGGTGGTGGTGTAACGGTGTGGGGGATGTTTTCTTGGCACACTTTAGGCCCCTTAGTCCCAATTGGGCATCATTTAAATGCCACGGCCTACCTGAGCATTGTTTCTGACCATGTCCATCCCTTTATGGCCACCATGTACCCATTCTCTGATGGCTACTTCCAGCAGGATAATGCACCATGTCACAAAGCTCGAATCATTTCAAATTGGTTTCTTGAACATGACAATGAGTTCACTGTACTAAAATGGCCCCCACAGTCACCAGATCTCAACCCAATAGAGCATCTTTGGGATGTGGTGGAACGGGAGCTTCGTGCCCTGGATGTGCATCCCACAAATCTCCATCAACTGCAAGATGCTATCCTATCAATATGGGCCAACATTTCTAAAGAATGCTTTCAGCACCTTGTTGAATCAATGCCACGTAGAATTAAGGCAGTTCTGAAGGCGAAAGGGGGTCAAACACAGTATTAGTATGGTGTTCCTAATAATCCTTTAGGTGAGTGTACATTTATTCAGCAAGGATGCATTAAATTGATCAAAAATTACAGTAAGGTCATTTATAATGTTACAAAAGATTTCTATTTCAAACTAATTATGCTCTTTTGAACTTTCAATTTAATCAAAGAATCCTGGAAAATAAATATAGATTTGATTTACAGAGTTATAATAATCATAAATGTGTCTTGAGCAGCAAATCATCATATGAGAATGATTTCTGAAGGACCATGTGACACTGAAGACTGGAGTAATGATGCTGAAAATTCAGCTTTGATCACAGGAATACATTACACTTTTAAATATATTCACATAGAAAACAGTTATTTTAAATTATAATAATATTTCACAATATTGCTGTTTTTACTGTATTTTTTGATTAAATAAATGCAGTTTTGGTGAGCAAAAGATCTTACCGACCCCAAACCTTTGAATTATAGTGTATAACTAGTCTTTATTATAACTTACATTGTCATGGTAACAGTGACTTCTTTGATCAATGGATCTGGATTTGGCTATTAAACATGATTTTCTTAAAAATGCAGCTGCAATGACTTAACTTCAGAGCTCACAGTGTGTCTTGAAAGGTTTATACATTATCATTAAAAATCAATCTCTCTATGGAAAAAAAAAAATGAATGCAATTTTTACTTCCTGAAGCTGACTGCTGCACTGTGTAAGAAAGTGAGATGAATGAGGGACTGAGCAGAAGGCAAGAGAGCGAGAAATACAGAAAGAGAAAGAGAATGTTTCTCTGTAGGTCTGTCTTTAGTTGTGTTTGTTATTTTGACTTGTCATATTGTCTTAATGTTCATTTCTATGTCATGACAAACAATCCGTCGTAACGGAGGATGAAAAGTGTGTTTTTGTTTTCCTTTCTTTCTTTCATCAATCACACTCTTCATTCACAAAAACAAGATGTATCAATTTCTGTTGTAATTACATCAAAATGCCTGGATTTGCAACAAACATACACTGCTATAATCTTAAAAACAACTTTGTGGCGAGGTGGACGAGCGAGAGACGTGGGAGGGGCGAGCAAGACCTCCTTCTTCCCGGGTTTTCGGCACCAATGTAATGCAGTTCTTAGTTCAGGGAAGAAGGAGGCGGGACATTTAAAGACTTTAATAAATAAATAAACAAATCGATAGTAACGCGGGCAGCCCCTCACGGACGACTGCCACGCACACACATAATAAAACATAAACAAAACACAACATAAAGTCCAGGCCTGGTCCTCTCTCGTCCTTCACTGGTGACGCTCGTCCTTATATGCCTCCGAGCTCCCTCATGAGAGGACTCGAGACCGGCTCATTCTCAATCACGCACCGGCCTCGCTCGCTCCTCCCACTCCTCCTTTCTGGGCCTTGAAAGTGTTAATTAAATAACTGTCTATGGAGAGGTCACAGCGTTCTCGGATTTCATCAAAAATATCTTCATTTGTGTTCAGAAGATGAACAAAGGTCTTACGGGTTTGGAAATGAGGGTGAGTAATTAATGACAGCATTTTCATTTTTAGGTGAACTAACCCTTTAACTTCTGTAATTCGGACGTGTTTTTGAGTGGGAAATAATGTGATCTGATATGACTGGATCGTGAGAAACATACCTGTGTTATTTTTCTCAGTTCACACAGTTTACATCAACCAAAAGTTGTTTCAAATCTGTACAAGTCTTCCTATTTTTTCTTTGTTGAATATCCCATTTAAAATTCCAGTAATCAGTAAAGATACAGGTGTAATGGTTGCATCTCTCATTGCAGGATAATTTTTTATATTTAATTTAATAATATTATCCATTTCTGTCTTTTTAGTGTGGAGCACGACTTCCGTGTGCAAGAGGGACAATATCAAAGCATTCTGGAAGCATTGGATGAAGGAGAGTACGATGTACCCGCCCCAATCCCAAAACCCACCCACATACGACCGCGAACCAAGAGCCGCGTCAAGAAACTGCGTAAGAAGTGTTTCTGGTGGCTGTAGAAAACCAAATCCATGGGGATGTGGTTATGATGTCAGAAACCGAAAACTTGTGGACGTATGATTTTCATAATTAAGTGCAGCTCCCAAAAACAACTTTATGACGTGGGAAAAATTATGCTCTTACTGAAGGGATTATTCTTTGATATTATTGTTACAGTGTGACGAAATTTGCGAAGCCGCGGCTGAACCAAAAGCTCATCTGACATCCTGAAAACTTGAGGACAATTTAAAACCCAAGGAGACAAACAAGACCTCGCGTCTAACCAGTCAATAATTCCCCTTCATAGTGTCTGACAGAGCCGGAACGCAGTCGATATCCCTCTTTACGCTGATGGACAGAGCGTAACCCTGATGGAGATTCTCCATCTCATCTCCTCATCACCGTTCTCTGACCTTTGTGTGCAGATGGCTTCTGTCCCCGACTAATGAATGTCTAAAGCTCTGTTCCCGAACCTAGTCATCCGTCTACCTACACAGCATTTTAAGTAACCGGTAGTTGAGCTCCAGACACCAAGGCCGTCTTATAAGATGCATATATCCTTAATGGAAAAGGGAATCACAGAATGCACTGTGATAAGAGAAAGTTGTTACAATTATCAACACTGACATCTGTTTAATGAAATTCTCTATTGGAATCAATCAGACCCTTATGAGGCTCTATTTCAGTTAGAATGCTTCCTATGTAGACAGCAGGTTTCGGAACAGAGTTTAAAGGGATAGTTCAGCCAAAAATGAAAATTTGATGTTTATCTGCTTACCCCCAGGGCATCCAAGATACAGGTGACTTTGTTTCTTCAGTAGAGCACAAATGAAGATTTTTAACTCCAGCCGTTGCAGTCTGCCAGTCGTATAATGCATGTGAATGGTAACAACATCTACGAGAGTAAAAAAATATCATGCACAGACAAATCCATATTAAACCCTGCGGCTCGTGACGACACATTGATGTCTTAAGACACGAAACGATTGGTTTGTGCGAGAAACCGAACAGTACTTATATATTTTTTAACTCAAATACACCACTATATCCAACAGCCTTGAGCGCGCCATCACTTCTGGTGCGTGAGGTCTGTACACGATATGTTGCGTAAACTACACCAGATCGTGTACATTGACCGCACGCACGCACCGGAAGTGATCGCGCGTTCAAGGTTTCTCACACAAACCGATCGTTTCGTGACTTAAGACATCAATGTGGCGTCACAAGCCGCAGGGTTTAATATGGATTTGTGTGTGCATGTTTTTTGACTCTCATAGATGTTGTTACCATTCACATGCATTATACGACTGACAGACTGCAACGGCTGGAGTTAAAAATCTTCATTTGTGCTCTACTGAAGAAACAAAGTCATCTGTATCTTGGATGTCCTGGGGGTCAGCAGATAAACATCAAATTTTCATTTTTGGGTGAACCATCCCTTTAAATGCTTCAAATACTGAAGTTCAGAATTCCAAAAGTTGTGAAAAGAAAAAGTGTGACTAAAGGGGCCGTTCATACTGAACACATTCTTGTATTACATCTGAACCATTTTTAGTTAGTCAATGTACATAAACATGATTTTTAAGACTGTATCAAATTAAAAGAAGTTAAATTTTTAAAAAGGTATTGAGACTATAGGGCTGTCACGATTCCTTGATTAAATTCGAGTACTTTTAAAAAATTCTCGATTGCAATTTGCCGGTGTCGAGTAACATACTGGAAATGGCACATTCCATAGAGGAAAATCCATGAACCACATTATTAGACCGTTTTCTAAGGCAGCACAATGTATTAAAACCATTAAATAAACATATTACAGCATAGATAATGCTATTGAGTGCTTTTCTATAAAACTATAATATGATCACTTGATTTTGATACTTTTATTATTGCCTTATTGTTATTATATGTGTATTAAGTCATTTTAAAGCTATTGTTTGCTTAGGTCTATTTTTATTACCACAAAAAATTCAATTACTCAATCAATCGTCAAAATAATCGACCAATTACTTGATTACCAAAATAATCGCTAGTGACAGCCCACACGTTCGGTTCCCTTGCGCCATTTTCAAATGTATGTGAACAGCCCCTATTGCTAGATTTACGTCTCATTGAAATTACCATAATTACTAACTGACATTCTACTCAAAGTAATGAGAAATTATTTGTTTCTATTGCAACTCTCAATGCCAAAATTGCTGCAAATTGCTGCATAGCGCCAACACTGCTGCATGTGCAGCTTTATTTATAAGATTCATGGTAACACTACTTAAAGCCTATATGTATAATGCATTATAAAGGTATTCATAATGTACATTATAATGCATTATATCCACTCATAAACAAATGTAACCAAAGTTAAAATGCATTATAATAATCACAGATCTCTTGATACATCTGAAATTGGTTGTTTCTCATTTTAATGCATTATACTTTCTAAAGGTGTATAATAAATGTATTATAATCGTGGTTACAATTATTCATGAGATCACACAATGCATTATAAAGTGCATTACAAGGCATAATTAATGCATTAAAAATACTTTTATAATGCATTATACATAAAGGCTTTAAGTAACTACATTACTACATTAATTTACCTCTATATTCTCTGTGAATGTGCATCTATACATCTATATCAAAACTAGAGAAAGTTCATCCACAACCTTTAATGGTCATTTGTAGGGCTGCACAATATATCAAAATATCTCAAATGCACATATCGCTATATGCACAGCAATGGCTTGCGATAACTAAATTATTTTGATACTTCAAAAAGAGTTGGCCACATGATTACATACATGTGATATGCATAATGTTAAAGAGAGTTAAGCGCAATAAGCCACGGAAAAGAACTCAATGGGCCCTATCATTCATCCGGCGCAATGTGACGCCAGACGTAGACGTTTTTTTGCTAATTTCAGCCCGACACAGTTATCATTTTCACGTCCAGCTCCACGTTGTTTTAATAGCAAATGCATTCGCGCCCATCTGTTCGCCCATGGGTGTGCTGGTCTGAAAACCAGGTGTGTTCAGGTGCATTGTTGGCATGTTGCTATTTTGAGGAACTGAAAACGACTGCGCCATTGATCAACAAAAACCTGGTCTAAAGTCAACGGCGCAGTATTTTTTGTGCTATTTAAAGGACGTGTTAAATGTGCCTATAGGTGGGAGCACAACATGTATTACACACTTATTTCACACACAGGGACACATAAACATGACAAATATTAAAAATAAAAGGATGACAATATTATTATTGTGTACATGAAGATAAAAATGCCTACATGTCATAATGGATAGTCATTGCATGTATCAGAATTACCTATTTGCAGTAATGACGAATGAAATGCTAATTATTTGACCAATCGTGGCAATACACACTGACTTGTCAGGTTGAGGGTGTCTATATTCCGCCATTTAAATAGTGAATCCGCTTTTAAAGGGAATGGGAGATGAGACTCTGATTGGTTTATTGCACGTTATGCCCAAAACACACCCATGACTCATTAAGAGACTAGGCACAACCATTTTGGACCATGCGCCTGGTTTTTTCCGTTGTTAAACTAGCAAAAGTGAACCTGTGCCACACACTTCAGACCATGTGCTCGGATCGTTAAAATTGGGCCCAGTGTGATACTTGCATGCATCTCTTAGGCAGCGTGCAATCCTGAATTCAGTTCTCTTCCGCAGCTTATATGGCCAAATACACACAACGTTATGTCAAAAGTCTTGGTCGGTTATGTTTTAAGTGAGCGTAAACAGTTAAAGAATAAAACGCATGTGTAACAGTATATTGGATGTGTACATTTAAGACTAAGCAGTTTTATTATTCAATTTCTGCTTTGTACATTATCACATTATTTAATGAGTTATCGCATTTCACTTTTATTTAATATCATGCAGCCCTAGTCATTGTAGAAAGTTTGACAAAAACATGAGCAGGTTTTACTAGTTGGAAACTGGTAATTATGGTAATTTCATCATCATGTTAATGCAACATGGATGCAGCCGCTAATTTCCTCACACAAGACTGAATTAAAGTGTAAATGTTTGGTGTTTTCACAGACATTGTAGCTTCAATGTTTAGATCCTTCTGATATATTTTTCTCTATGTTTTATACACACTTTCTTACACACAGATCAGCACTTCTGCTTCCTAGTACGTAAGGTTCAAGCTCACGTCTTCCACTCTGTATCCGTCATGTCTACATGTTAGGACTTGAAAATATACAGTATATATATATATATATATATATATATATATATATATATATATATATATATATATATATATATATATATATATATATATATATATATACACACACAAATATATAGAATAACAAATATTATAATCAATGTATTTTTATACGCCAATATTCTGAGAGTCTAAGACTACATTTCCCACAATGCACTTCTTCCTCCCTTCACCTGTTTGTAATTGAGATATTTAAGATGACGTCAATAAAATTGTGTATTTTAATGCCGTAAATGTTTCTGGTCTGGTCACAAATAACACAATCAGAGGAGCACAAATAAAAGTAAACCTCAAAATATCACATTTGGCCTTTGTTTACATCACTGAATCTAAGTATGAGAAATATTAATAGCGATACTTGGCTTAGCAAACACCGCTAAATGTAAAACAGCATTAAAAGAGGGAAGAGGAAAGGGAATGGAGAGGATCTAGTGGCTTTAACTCACGATGAGTGTGTGTTCTCGACCCATCGTGATGACTGTGCGGTTTATCGTCCTCAGCAGAGACGACACAATGTCCTGAATGTGCTGAAATGTGTCTCCCTGGAAGAGAAAGAGACAAAATGTTTGTCATTTGTATTCTAGCACAGAACCGCATTGCATCCAAACGGTCAAAGATTTTCTCATTAAGTCACACAATTAAAACAGATTCACTCTTGAGCTCCTCACATCAGTACTTCCTGTTTATAAGCTACAAATCTTAAAGGAATAATTCAGCCAATATGTAAATTATGTCAACATAAGCAGCTCTTTTCCATACAAATGAAAGTGAATGATGACCACAGCTGTCAAGCGAGATTTATTTTCTATTTAAATTTGTGTTGCTTTCTCACATAAAGAATTCAGAAGATGTTGATTACTGTCGTGATGTTTTCATTTATGAACCTTTACGGCCCCTGGTCACCATTTCACGTTCATTGCACAGAAAAGAGCAGCGTGAATTGACATGATGAGTTAATGCGAACAGAATTTAAATGTTTTGGTTAACCCTTTTTATTTTAACTATGCGTCAAATGAAGAGTGAAATGTGTGTTTGTGTTTTAGTTGCAGGTCTGGTCTCTCTGGCTCCTTCACGGTAATTTATTGTTTAAATGTATTGATCGGACTGAAGAGCTCTGGAACGGCTCAGATGAATGTGTGTGTGTGAGTATGATGTCAACTAAAGGCCTTTTATTTATTTGTATTCGTTTTTTAAATCAATTCTGAGAGTTTAAAACCCATCTGGGCCCAAAAATAGCCCATTTCTAAAAATGTCGAGTCCCTTAAAGTCAGCTTAAATCATGTTCCTGATGTTTTGCTGCCCAATTCAGCATGTTACTCCAAAGAAAGGAAAATGTTTGTCTTTTAATCTTGAAACAAACTGGCACATGTAATGGCATGACATCACATTCGATCAGACAGCATTTCTGAGCAGCACGCACAGAAACTACGATGGAAACACATTTACTGAATAAATCCCTCGAACAGGAACTCACATGACTTTGTGATTGGATAATTGGAGTAACCAGTGGACCAATCACATCACACAGCATCTCAAATGTTGGTTTGGTGGTTCTGAAACGCCTGAGTCAAAGTCTGTCATCAAAATGATTCGGTTTAATTCCCACTCAGAAGCGTCTCGCAAGATTGCGCTCTCAAACACCAGTATCCGAACGCAAGAGAACATGGCAGCGTTTATTGCATTTCGTCTGCCACTCTGAGACACAAGCCATTTATGAAAAGAGCCACAGTAGCTTCCCTGATTTAAGCAACTTCCATTTTTATTACAGATATTTTGCGCCAATTTCCCAGAAAGTTTTGTTCCCTTAAACACGTGGGATGGAAATGGTGCTTTATTTGTAAATGTTTTTTGCGATATTACAATTTTGCATATACGTTTGGATGGAAGCATAGCTATTGTTAACTAAAACTCCTTTTTGGTAATTGAAATAAAGCTGAAATAAAATAAATTTATTTATTTATTTTATATGTGTAACAGTATATTGGATGTGTGCATTAGCTCTTAAAGTGACAGCAGCCTAATATTCCTGCTGCCATCTGTTTTTAATCAAACAACAAAAGACAGAGAGAAAATCACTCACTGCTCTTGACTGAATAACTTTTATAGCTTTAATACGGATCAGTGTTTATTTAATTCATACATTTAAGACTAAGCAGTTTTATTATTCGATTTCTGCTTTGTACATTATCACATTATTTAAGGAGTTATCGCATTTCACTTTTATTTAATATCATGCAGCCCTAGTCATTGTAGAAAGTTTGACAAAAACATGAGCAGGTTTTACTAGTTGGAAACTGGTAATTATGGTAATTTCATCATCATGTTAATGCCACATGGATGCAGCCGCTAATTTCCTCACACAAGACTGAATTAAAGTGTAAATGTTTGGTGTTTTCACAGACATTGTAGCTTCAATGTTTAGATCCTGGCGCCTTTAGATCCTAGATGTGCCTGGCGCGCCTAACGTTTTTTTTTTTTTTTTTTCTGTCGTTAAATTAGCAAAAGTGGATTCGGACATGCCCTAAGTGCTCTTGTGCCATGCGCTTCAGACCATGTGCTCGGATCATTAAAATAGGGCACTGAATCTTAAAAATGTATAAGTAAATGCTGAAATTAACATTAAGATTAATAAATGCTGTATTGTTCATTGTTAGTTCAAATGAACTAATCTAGTTTATAATGTTAACAAACAAGTTAGCAATAAGTACTATAATAGTATAGAAATAATACTAAAATAGCACTTGAATCAGAATATTAGTATCTCTCAGCTTCCTTCTCATGAGTAGACAGCCGACAGCCGACATCATTGATGTAAACGTGGATGACCAAAAGCCTTCATCGACAAACATCTTCTGTCTGTGTGTGAGAATCACATGAAAATGACCTGTGTGTGTGTGTGTGTGTGTTTACCACCCCCTCACTAATTTCATGACGCAGAGGCGGATAAAGTGAGGGATTGAGAGAGAGAGAGAGAGAGAGAGAGAGAGAGAGAGAAACATCTGTCATCATCTCTACATGAAGTATTTCATTTCATATTGTGTTTCTCAGCGTCACTTCACTTCAGCTGTCAACACAAACTCTCTCTCTCTCTCTCTCTCTCTCTCTCTCTCTCTGTGTCTCTTATTCTCTAGCTTCAGTCATTCTCGTCTGTTTCTCTCTTTCTCAGTGGTCAGTGGATGACGGCTTAATCATGTACACCTATAATCCTTATAAATGTGTGTGTGTGGACGCAGATGATACCTGTAGCCAGGTAGTTTCCATTTCTCTTTCTCTCTTTCATCTATCAGTGTCACATCACACTCATGAATCTCATGACACCCGTCAACAGCATGTCAGCTCATATTTCACCCCAAATCAAAGGAAAACATATATTTTGCTGAAATATTATATGATGTATATTTTATAGTTGTTTATATATTGTTGTTTATATATTTTTTTATTTTAGAGAGACAACTTTAGTATTTAGTGTTAGTATTTGATGTGTTGCCTATAAGTTATGTTGATTAAAAAGCCATCACAGTAATGAGATTCTAATGAAGTAAAATGAGAATGAGAAGTAAATTGTAGCATTACTGTTAAGAAAAATTGAAAAATCGATGTATATTTAGGTAGTGTTGGGAGTAAGGCATTACAAGTTACATTGTTTTTTTAAGTAACTAGTAAAGTAACGCTGTGAAAGGGCCTTTACATTTGCCAAAAATTTAACTTTTTGTTATCAAAAAACAAACAAGCAAGCCCATGTGAGAAAAAGTAACACAAAAGTAACGCAACACATTACTTCACATACAAAGTAACTAAGTAACGGAAATAGATACTTTTTTAGGGAGTAACGCAATATAATAATGTGCTACTTTTAAAAGTAAGTTTCCTTACGATTTCATATACACTCACCTAAAGGATTATTAGGAACACCTGTTCAATTTCTCATTAATGCATTTAGGGGTGCGGTCCTGGTCAAGACAATCTCCTGAACTCCAAACTGAATGTCAGAATGGGAAAGAAAGGTGATTTAAGCAATTTTGAGCGTAGCATGGTTGTTGGTGCCAGACGGGCCGGTCTGAGTATTTCACAATCTGCTCAGTTACTGGGATTTTCATGCACAACCATTTTTAGGGTTTACAAAGAATGGTGTGAAAAGGGAAATCATCCAGTATGCGGCAGTCCTGTGGGTGAAAATGCCTTGTTGATGCTAGAGGTCAGAGGATAATGGGCCGACTGATTCAAGCTGATAAAAGAGCAACTTTGACTGAAATAACCACTCGTTACAACCGAGGTATGCAGCAAAGCATTTGTGAAGCCACAACACGCACAACCTTGAGGCGGATGGGCTACAACAGCAGAAGACCCCACCGGGTACCACTCATCTCCACTACAAATAGGAAAAAGAGGCTACAATTTGCACAAGCTCACCAAAATTGGACAGTTGAAGACTGGAAAAATGTTGCCTGGTCTGATGAGTCTCGATTTCTGTTGAGACATTCAAATGGTAGAGTCAGAATTTGGCATAAACAGAATGAGAACATGGATCCATCATGCCTTGTTACCACTGTGCAGGCTGGTGGTGGTGGTGTAATGGTGTGGGGGATGTTTTCTTGGCACACTTTAGGCCCCTTAGTGCCAATTGGGCATCGTTTAAATGCCACGGCCTACCTGAGCATTGTTTCTGACCATGTCCATCCCTTTATGACCACCATGTGCCCATTCTCTGATGGCCAATTCCAGCAGGATAATGCACCATGTCACAAAGCTCGAATCATTTCAAATTAGTTTCTTGAACATGACAATGAGTTCACTGTACTAAAATGGCCCCCACAGTCACCAGATCTCAACCCAATAGAGCATCTCTGGGATGTGGTGGAACAGGAGCTTCGTGCCCTGGATGTGCATCCCACAAATCTCCATCAACTGTAAGATGCTATCCTATCAATATGGGCCAACATTTCTAAAGAATGCTTTCAGCACCTTGTTGAATCAATGCCACGTAGAATTAAGGCAGTTCTGAAGGCGAAAGGAGGTCAAACACAGTATTAGTATGGTGTTCATAATAATCCTTTAGGTGAGTGTACACTACTGTTCAACAGTTTAGGTTTAGTAAGACTCATCTTTGAAGGAAATGAATGCTTTTATTAAGGAAGGATGCATTAAATTGATCATAAGTGAAGTGAAGACACTTGTTACAAAAGATTACATTTGTTACAATGTTCTATTTGTTAATGTTACAAAAGATTCTATTTTAAATAAATTATTTTCTTTTAAACTTCATTCATCAAAGAATCCTGAAATAAATGAATCACGGTTTCCACAAAAATACAACTGCTTCAACAGTAGCTACATTTCCATCCTCTTTTTGCACTGTTTTGTTATCGACAAAGCGAATATGCATTTAAAAAAAGATTGCATGCGCAATGTCATGTGGTGAGGTGGGCGAGCGAGAGTCGTGGGAGGAGCGAGCGAGGCCGGTGCATGATTGAGAATGAGCCGGTCTCGAGTCCTCTTATGAGGGAGCCCGGAGGCATATAAGGACAAGCAACACCAGTGAAGGACGAGAGACGCTCATTCTCAATCACGCACCGGTCTTGGTCGCTCCTCCCACGTCTCTCGCTCGCCCACCTCGCCACAGTGCGTAATGACAGCATCCCTAAAAAAAAAAAAAAAAAAAAAAAAATTAAATAAAAAAAAAAAAAAAATAAATAAAAAAATCGCATTGACGCTTTTTCGCATTGACGAAGATTTGTTGTATCGATAAAAAAAAAAAAAAGAGTCGTTTCCATGCATAATTTCGCATATATCGCAAATTAGCCTATATTGTATTTTTCGCATTCCAAATATTTGTAAAATGCAGAGAGAAAAATTCACCAGTTTACTGCTCATTAATTTAATTCATATTAGGCCTGAAATATTAATCAGATGATCACGGCGAAGTGGGACAGCTTGTCTGACAGGACTGCATGTAACTGCCTTTATGTGATGAAGTCCATGGGTTTGGACACAGGGCAGCTCATTTGTCCTGTATGCAAAATGTTAGGATCCATAAAAAAGATTGGCACAGTAAAATGTTCGGTCATATAGCAACAATCTTTAACATAAGCACTGAACATTCAGCCAAGCCAGTCACAGTTTGACGTGGGCCAAGAACTCATGTATTCAAATCATTCAAACTAAATAAAGTTATTCGTTCTGGCTTCAGAGTTCAATAGCATCAAATCGATTGTAAAACATCAAATCGCTGCTATTTTTTAACCCACTTTTAATTCCACTTTATTTTTTGTTTGAGATAAAATTATATTACATATTAATAAATTGTATTTATAAAATAATTGTATGAACAAGTGTCATGTTTGTGATTTTCATTTGTCAAGTAGCTAGATCCTGCCCATGAAATCGTGATTTTATGGAATTAATTATATTTATTCAGATACAGAAGTATCATGTTTATTTTACCCTTCCTTTGTCAGTATCGTAACTCAAACAGCCTTTCTTTCGTTTGACAGACGCCCCATCTTTTGACGAGCTGCAGAGATTTTAAAGCGCTACATTTTCCTTAAACATTTTAAAACAAAACATTTTTATATATTATTAAATTGTATACATAAAATAATTTTTATTAACAAGTGTCATGTTATTTGACCTTCGTTATAAAGACTATTTAGATCAATACTTGATCAAGCAATAATCAATAATTAGTGGAAACATGGCTAGTGATAATAATCATAAATGTGTCTTGAGCAGCAAATCATCATATCAGAATGATTTGTAAGGATCATGTGACACTGAAGACTGGAGTAATGATGCTGAAAATTCACATAGAAATTCACATTGAAAACTACTATTTTAAATTGTAATATTTCATAATATTACACTTTTTACTGCATTTTTGATTAAATACAGCCTTGGTGAGCAGAAGAAACTTTATAAAAAAATTCAACAAAAATCTTACCGATTCCCAAACTTTTGTACTGTACTGTAGTGTATATATAACGTCTTTTGATTTGGAGTTGAAACATGGATATTAATTCTTCTATCATTATATACTAGAAGGATGTTTACGGCTGCTAAGCAACATAACTTGTCACATCCCGATAGAATGTGCCGTCGTGTATTCATCTGCGTTTTATAACAGCTCAGGAATACCTAGACAGCTCATTCTCATCCCAGCATCACCGTGTGTGTGTGTGTGTCACTCTACAATCACACGCACTCACAGATGTTCTCTCATCTATATTTTTAGAAGAATCATTTGATGTGAATAATGTTTTGAAGCCTCTCGGAGAGTTTAATTCAAACCGCAGCATGAAACATGCCCTGAGAGAGAAAGAGAGAGAGAGAGCGTCTTCCTCACACGTCTCTCTTGATCGCTGTTTATTTGAACTGCGAAACGCTCTCAGAATCCTGTTAAAGGAGCAAACGAGAGGAGGCAGGAGAGGTCACGACCCTGTCACATCTTCATTCGGCTCTCTCTCTAACACTCCATCACTCTCATCAGCCGCTCATCTGGATCATCATCATATAATCACACGGGTCTGACCCGCTCACCTCTCCTCTCCACTCAAACACAAACAGTTCCTTAAGGAATTTTATGGGTTCAATATAAGTTAAAGGGGAAGTGTGTCATTAGAATATTTTCATATCCAAGGTTATAATATTCAGGCAACTATCTAGTTTATGCCTGGCTCACACTAAAGGAGTTTTAAAATCCTATCCGATTGTAAAATCTGGATGCAGCACACACTTCAGGAGAATCTTTGCAGATTTTCTTCCCTCAAATCTTAAACATGCTCACACTACAAGATTTGAAAATCGCGGAGCATCACACACTACAAAATGTTATTAAGATTATCGTGCCAGCGCGTCACGTGATCTACGCAGCAGATCGGAAGCGGGAAAGCGGATGTAAACAAAACGGACACTGTAACACGAAAACTTGCTGTATCCAAAACCAAAAGCGGAAGAATAAACGAGTGTGGATAAGAAATTGGTTGGGGAGAGGGGCTCAGCGAGAAATGGAGGTAATCATTTAATTGTCGTAGTGTGCTAGAATGTTTACTGTTATAATATTGGCTGCCTAGTTCAAAAGCGATACTGTTACCTGTTCGAGTGTAGATTTGTGCTGTAAAATGAAAATACAATTGGTACTATTATGAAGAAATGTGTCTACTGATACATTAAACATTGGTCTCTCTCTCTCTCTCTCTCTCTCTCTCTCTCTCTCTCTCTCTCTCTCTCTCTCTCTCTCTCACACACACACACACACACACAAACAATCCCCTCTCTTTCATATTTCAACAAGCCGCTCCTCCATCTCCGAAGTCCAACGGATCCGTATTGCAGGTTTCGCGGTCGCCATTTCGAAATGTCCGTCACTTCCGTTTCGTCGTAGACTTGTTTCCTATTGGCCACTGTGACAGTACTGGCGTTATTACAATCGTGCTCATCCCAATAAATATCAAACATGTTTGATATGATCAGGGCGAGCCCAATTTGTGTGAGAGCAGATCGTGCAGATCGTGCAGCTAGTCCTGCACTGCGCTACCAGAGTGCCTCTGAAACCCTTCACCTCCCCCAGCTCCACCTGCCTAGATCTGCTACAGGATTTGTGTATGTCCATTTATGCAGCAGCAGCATATCTTACATGCTCACAGCAGTGTGTCTGTTGGCTGTAGCAAGTCCATACTTAGCAGATCCAGTCCGCCAATACCAAATATATTAACATTGCCATATTCAATAACATGCTAAAACTATTCCAAGAGTTTTCATGATTGAACTATATTATGATCGAACTACATTCATGGGTTGACTTCCTGAAGAATGTAAACACTGCGGTTGAGCATTGCTGTGTTTCCTTAGCACTTGTGGCATGACTGATTGATTACCACTGAAAATGAAGGACGACACACAGAGAGAGAAATTAGACCTTAATTTAATAACAAGAAGTCTCTCTATAAAAGCAGTCCCACTGTTAAAATTATGATTAAAACCACTTTTCATCCCCATAAAATAAATAAATACATGAATTGCATTAGTATTGTCAATATAATATAATTTGTAATATAATATAATTAATATATTATGAGAAATATAATATAATATGATTAATATAATATATTTAAATATAATTTTTAAATGTATATAATACATACACAATACAAATAATGTTATGAAAATTAATATATTATTTACATATAATATAATTTTAAAGTAGTAATATATGGTAAGTAATATTCATATTAAATATGAATACAATTTAAAAATATATGTAATTAAATTAAATGTAAAATGTTATAACCATTTAAATATAAAAACATGTAAAAAATATTTTAAATAAATATATAAATATAAATACATATATTTATGTAATAAATGATAAGCAATATCGATCACAAAATATTAATATATAATTATGTAACATTTATATACAAATGTTTTTATATTAATATATTAAATATTAACATTTACAATTATAATTACATAAAATGTATATGAACATTTAAATATTATGACATAAATTAAAAAATATATATAAATAAATATTTATTTAAGAATAAATAAATAGTAATTAAGACTGATAATAAATATTCATATGCAATTATGTAACATTTATATAAAAATAATAATATTAGGACATTAATATAAATACATTTAAATAAAATGTATATTACTTAAAATACTATATATATATATATATATATATATATATATATATATATATATATATATATATAATTTATTTATTTTTTATATTTATATACAGATGAATTAAAATGCTCTACTAAGCTTCACATTTCAACATTTAAAGCTAACCCCATTGACTTTCACTGGAAGTCTATTTCAAATAAGAAATATAGTATGCAGTAGACTTATTTGCACAGATGCGATCGATAAAACTTCACTTGTTTTGAACCCAGAACTTTCCTCTAAGCAGCAGCAGGACCAGTGCTGATGTAAACACACACACACACACACACACACCACACACCAAAATGACTTTTTGTGTGAGAGATGGAGCAACAATTTCGGCTAAACAGGCAGCACTGATAAACACACGTCTGTGTCCTGACCTCTTTCATTATCTCCCTCTCTCTCCGTCTCACTAGTTTCTTTGGAAGTGGAAGTTCAGGAAGTTCAGTGTCTAAATGCATCACCGTTTCAGAAAGTGAGATTAGAGCATCAGACTTCAAAGGACCCGAGTGTAATCCGCTGCCATTTTAGAAATTAAAAACCTGCTCCGTGGTTTTACATCTAGGTGAGTGTGTGTGTGTGTTTTTGATTAGATGCATTTTTATAATCATACTCATAATCCTCGGAAAGTTGGAAGATTTGAAACCACAGAAACTTCACAATTCCTACTCAAAAAGTGCAAAAGAATGCTTGATGTCACAGATTTTAGATCACAGCAACACAATAATCTATTAATAATCTAAAATATTCTATTTTTAATCATCATTTATTTTCAGTTTTTTTCTCCTGACATCCACAGTCTTGGTTGAGTGTATCAATAAACCCTCCAGTTTTCCTGCCTCACCGACTCCTGCTGTGATTGGCTGGTGTATTAGTGTGCAGATCTCTGATTGGCTCTTACCACGTCATTACGGCTGAGCACTTCCAGGATGTTGTTCAGGAGTTCAACGCTGTTCCGCTTCTCGTCCTGATGCCCATCGCCCACCACAGCCAACGCCTCGCTCAGCTCCCTGAGCATCATGGGTAACAAGATGTCACGGCAGTCTGCAAATGACATCATAACGGAACACCTCAGTCTACTTATTAAATAAAATAGCAAAATAATTCAATTAAAACAACTTTTCCATCTCCGTAATATGTAT
Organism: Paracanthobrama guichenoti; assembly: GCA_018749465.1. NCBI lineage: Eukaryota > Metazoa > Chordata > Actinopteri > Cypriniformes > Gobionidae > Paracanthobrama > Paracanthobrama guichenoti. Next base: position 21,678,669 of record CM031956.1, read on the forward strand.
GTATTACACACACACATTTATATATAATATATATATTTTTATATATGGAAATTTAGCACTTTTCCATTTACATATTGGATTCTTAAATGTACAGAAGCATAAATGGGAACAAAATGGTCATGAAAAAATGAATTACTACAGTTATCTTCAGTAATTACGAGTGAGTTTAATACACGAGTGTTGGTGCGGTTTGTCTGACAGCTCTACAGATCCTGTCTGGATCCAAACCAGAGGTTTTAAAGTCAGTTCATTCTGCTGCACTTCATGACTGACTCTCACTCAAACATCTTTTCCTCTGCCTCTTAAAGCCAGCACATTAAAAGCTCATTTACACTTTGGCTCGTTACCAACTGATTATCAACGTTGATCAATCAGATTTTTGCTGAAAGAGCCATAGTCAAAGAGAAAGAGAGATAAAGAAAATAGTGCAGAACACAAAATCGGTGTTATACATAATATGTTTAGGGAAAAAGACAAACAATAAATAAATGAATACACACAAACATAAATGCATGCATACATACATAAAAAAAAATATAGTAACATTTTAGAATAAAGAACCATTTGTGTGTCCGAAATCCTTGTCCTTGTAGTGACATTTTTTGGTCCCAATGAGGAACAAACAGCTTATAAATCATACTAAATGTTTTTTGAAAAAGTAAAATTGATTGGGGACACTTGATATTCTGCATTATTATTGACTTCAGCTGATCAATGACACGGTTTTCTTTTTAAAGCTGCTTTTGAACAAAATTGAACTGTTTGCATCATTGAATCATTATTTTCCTATTTATCACTAAAGCTATTTGAAACAAACTGTTGTATAAGCGCTGTAGAAATAAAGGCGTGACACACACACACACACACACATATAAATGGTTCTTTATTCTAAAATGTTACTTTTTTTTTTTTATGCATGTATGCATGGATTTATGTTTGTGTGCATTCATTTATTTATTGTTTGTCTTTTTTTCCCCTAAACATATTATGTATAACACCGATCAGGCATACCATTATGACATTATTTTGCTGCCAAAACAGCCCTGACCCGTTGAGGCATGGACTCCACTAGACCCCTGAATGTGTGCTGTGGGATCTGGCACCAAGATGTTACCAGCAGATCCTTTAAGTCCTGTAAGTTGCGAGATCCACATGGATGGCAGGACCCAAGGTTTCCCAGCAGAACATTGCCCAAAGCATCACACTGCCTCTGTCGGCTTGCCTTCTTCCCATAGTGCATCCTGGTGCCATGTGTTCCCCAGGTAAGCAACACACACACACCCGGCCATCCACGTGATGTAAAAGAAAACGTGATTCATCAGACCAGGCCACCTTCTTCCATTGCTCCGTGGTCCAGTTCTGATGCTCACGTGCCACTGTTGGCGCTTTCGGTGGTGGACAGGGGTCAGCATGGGCACCCTGACTGGTCTGCGGCTATGCCGCCCCATACACAACAAACTGAGATGCACTGTGTTTTCTGACACCTTTCTATCAGAACCAGCATTAACTTCTTGAGCAGTTTGAGCTCCAGTAGCTCGTCTGTTTGATCGGACACACGGGCCAGCCTTCGCTCCCCACGTGCATCACTGAGCCTTGGCCGCCCATGACCCTGTCGCCGGTTCACCACTGCTCCTTCCTTAGAGCACTTTTGGTAGATGCTGACCACTGCAGACCGGGAACACCCCACAAGAGCTGCAGTTTTGGAGATGCTCTGACCCAGTCGTCTAGCCATCACAATTTGGCCCTTGTCAAACTCGCTCAAATCCTTACGCTTGCCCATTTTTCCTGCTTCTAACGCATCAACTTTGAGGACAAAATGTTCACTTGCTGCCTAATATATCCCACCCACTAACAGGAGCCGTGATGAAGAGATAATCAGTGTTATTCACTTCACCGGTCATAATGTTATGCTTGATCGGTGTATATATGAATCAGGGTAGTAAAATGTGAACAATTTTATTAGTTTTTATTAAGATTAAAAAATACAAAATTATTAATGGTGGCTTTAAAAAAACTTGCTGTAAGAGATTCACATCTACACAGGTCAAAGAGCTGTTTGCAATTGACCTGAGCTTCCTACACAAACACCCTTCCTCTCAGAGCTCAAAATGAGTCTCAGCGGGTGAGCTCTTCTCTGAAGTGAGCATAATGCATCAAGAAAAAGCAGATATCATAAATGCAATGAGTTTCCAGCACTCACGATTACAGGGTGTACATCCCGGCAGTGAACGGGCAGTTTAACGTACGCTTACAGAATTGTTGCACCTTGAGTCTGGTAAATAAATGACAATCATAAACGTAGGCACTTATGCTAATTACTGAGGCGAACAGTAATTGGATTTGTCACACTTAATGTCCCTGTGAGATAAAGAGCGATGGAGAGCGGGACTCCTCGGAGAGAGAGATAAATGCTGCTGTGGATCCGTCCCTGAGGGAATATTGAGCGATCTGAGCTCATGAAGGGTTCACTGGTGTCGCTTTTTATAGTGTCCCGTTCCATCATCAATATCACCGCCAAGAACAACAGAAAAATGTGCCACCGAGCACTTTCTCAAGGCCACACTGACCCTTTCATCTTCTGGACTGAAGCAGTGCTCAGCGAGTGTGTGTTCATCACCGTCATGATCATAATTAAACATTAAAACATGAAAAATACACAGAGCTGTCACATTTAGCATCATGTGTACATGCACATACCACATCTAGAATGACCCGGACACGCTACACATCAGGAGTTCGCGCTCACAGTGTTCTCGGCTGAGCTGAAACGCTCTTACCTAACAGGAAAAAACACTTACTCAACAGACTCTATATTACTGTGGACTGATCCTGGCCGAGAGCCACGCTAGTGGACAGCCAAAAGTGCTTCATGCATCACTTAGATGACTTTTACGAATAATGCATTTTGAAATTCAAGGAACGTGAAAATGAATAATGGTAAATGCTGCACATCTGCCAGTTACCTTTCTTAGAATACTCTATTGTTTTCTCTGTCTGTCTTAAAGACATCAGTCTAATCTGTTTCCTGCGAGGGGTGAAAAGAGGATGATCTGTTCACAAGTGATCAGGGTAGGGTTGCACCAGTTCTTTCTTAAATTGGAACATAAAGTCCACACTAGAGGCTTCGTAACTACAAGCTATTTTGTAACTAACTCTGTACTTTTTTCTTAAGGCCGGAACGTAGCTTCTAGGCCGCAAGCGATTCAATAGTAGCCTTCAAATACGTGAGCAGAAGTGTCGAAATGCCATGAATTTCAGTTTATCCTTCATTCGAGCTACTTTTGCCTCATGTAACTAACGCTAAAAATAAGAAATGACATTTGTTGATTATGACTGATTTTATTTTACATGCACAACACGGACCGATGGGACAGATGCACACAGCGGTGCGCTGCTTTGGACGGGTTCGTGTTGAAGAGCCACTAACAAAGTAATCTATTCACATAATGTTTTCTCTCTTAAAATGTAAGCGAGTGTAAACGTCAGCATTATCATATACGTGCAAAGAATTGAAGTCTGTCATGTAAAACAAGAGCTTATTGATGCAGTCTGTCTGCTATTATTCCAACCGTTACTCCTGATCGGAGGCTTCCGTAAATATTTAGTTCATATGAGGAGATGCTTCTTCAAGAGTAAGTTTAATGGTGCAATGCAAAAATATTTAGTAGTGCATAAGTTGTAACTTAGAGCCTATTTACATCAAAACTAGGATAAGTTGTAACTTACACACAGCTGGTGCAACCGGCCACAGGTGAGACACGGTTTACATATGAACTGCCGTTTCATGGTTTACATATGAACTGCCGTTTCACGGTTTACATATGAACTGCCGTTTCATGGTTTACATATGAACTGCCGTTTCACGGTTTACATATGAACGTCTCGGTTACGTATGTAACCCTCGTTCCCTGAAGGAGGGAATGGAGACGCCACGTCGGAGTACCGACGAATAGGAATCTCACTCGTGAGAGCCAATCTACTTCGAGTGTAACTAAAACGAGCCAATGCACATTGGCATGCAATGATTGCACCAGGTGCTCATGCCACGTTGTTCGGGTATAAATGAGATACAGGTGATTGCATCAAATTAGCCTTTTGCTGAGGAGCCGAGTAGGTAGGCAGGCACCCCAGCAGGGTACAGAGGACATGGCAACGGGACGTGGCGTCTCCGTTCCCTCCTTCAGAGAATGAGGGTTACATACGTAACTGAGACGTTCCCATTCAGTCGGTCACTCTGGACGCCACGTCGGAGTACCGACGAATAGGAATCCCTACCAAAGTGCCATGGCCTCTGCCCCCTTCCAGTGCCCAGTGTGAGCCGCCTGAGCTCTCTTACCTGATGAGACGGGGCTCACACCAGGAAGTCCATCACTGCTGTTCCACATGACCCTGCTCAGTGATTATTGGATGACACTGGGAAAGCGTGCCCTAGAAAAGGGGCTGCTGCGGAGCCCACATCGTACCCCGGAGAAGTTATGTGGAGTACAATGCTGAGCCGTAGCCCGCAAAGGAGGAGGGGGCTCAGTCCCGGTGACGGGAAGGCTCTCCCAAGGGAAAGACACGGGCTTCCCGTAGGAGCGACCGTGGAAGAAAATATGGGATCCCCGCAGGGTCACTCATATAACCCCAGCCCATTACCGGTTCTCAAGGATTCAGCGGCAAGGGGCCTGATGCCCGACGTTCCGCGACGTCCGGCACTGAGGGTGATGGAGGACTCACAGAGTTTGCTTCTGGAGAATAAGAGCGCCAGAGTGCAGCAAGCCGATAAGAGCTGGGGCCTCTCAGTGCTTCTACCCGTTTGAGGTGAGAACACAGGAGGAGACCGGCTCTACACGTAGGCTATAGAATCTAGCAAACGTGTTGGGTGTCGCCCAGCCCGCAGCTCTACAGATGTCTGACAGCGAGGCGCCACGTGCCAGCGCCTAGGAGGATGCAACACTTCTAGTAGAGTGTGCTTGCACCCTGAGCGGACAGGGCACACTTTGAGCTTGGTAAGCCAAGGTGATGGCATCCACTATCCAGTGGGCCATCCTCTGTTTGGAGACAGCCTTTCCCTTCTGCTGGCCTCCGTGACAGACAAAGAGCTGATCTGAGGTTCTGAAGCTTTGAGTTCTATCCACGTAGATCCGCAGAGCGCGGACGGGACAGAGCAAAGCTAGGGCTGGGTCTGCCACCTCCGGGGGCAGCGCTTGCAGGTTCACCACCTGGTCCCTGAAGGGAGTGGTAGGAACCTTGGGCACATAGCCAGGCCGGGGTCTTAGTACCACGTGGGTATTACCCGGCCCGAACTCTAGGCGCGATTCGTCAACCAAAAATGCCTGCAGGTCCCCTACCCTCTTGATGGAGGCCAATGCAGCCAACAGCAAAGTCTTCATAGACAGAATCTTTAGCTCTGCTGACTGCAAAGGCTCGAATGGGGCATTCTGGAGTGCTCGGAGCACCAGAGCAAGATCCCAAGAGGGTATGGAGGGGGGTCGAGGAGGATTTAACCGTCTCGCCCCCCCTAAGGAACCTGACGACCAGGTCGTGCTTCCCAACCGTCTTACCTTCTACGTGGTTGTGATAGGCGGATATAGCAGCAACATAGACCTTGAGGGTGGAGGGCGACAGCCTACACTCCAACCCTTGTTGCAGGAAGGAAAGCACAGATGCGATCGAACATCTTCGGGGGTCCTCTCGGCGAGAAGAACATCACTCGATGAACAGGTTCCACTTCGAGGCGCAAGCCTGTCTTGTAGACGGTGCACGTGCCGAAGTGATGGTGTTAACTACCTCTTGGGGTAAGTCACCTAGAACCTCCGCGTCACATCCAGGGGCCAGACATGAAGCTTCCACAGGTCTGGACACGGGTGCCACAGAGTGCCCCGTCTCTGAGTCAGAAGGTCCTTCCTCAGAGGACTCGGCCAAGGAGGGGCTGTCGCGAGGAGCATAAGTTCTGGGAACCAGGTCCGGTTGGGCCAGTACGGCGCCACCAACAGGACCTGCTCCTCGTCCTCCCTGACCTTACAGTGTCTGTGCAAGTAGGCTCACTGGGGGAAACGCATATTTGCGCAGCCCCTGGGGCCAGCTGTGCGCAAGGGCATCTGTGCCGAGTGTACCCTCGGTCAGCGAATAGAACCACTGGCAGTGGGACGTTTCTGGGGAAGCAAACAGGTCGACCTGTGCCACCCCGAACTGTCTCCAGATCAGCTGAACCACCTGGGGGTGGAGTCGCCGCTCCCCTGGGAGTGCAGCTCGTGAGAGCTCGTCAGCCACACGGTTGCGCACACCAGGGACATGAATGGCCCGAAGGGACCGCAGACACTTCTGACTCCAGAGGAGGAGATGGCGGGCGAGTTGCGACATGTGACAGGAGCACAGACCACCTTGTTGGTTGATATACGCAACGGTCGCAGTGTTGTCCGTGCGGACCAGTACATCTTTGCCCCGTAAACCGCCCTTTGAGGTGGCTCAGAGCAAGATGTACTGCTAGCAACTCGAGGCAATTGATGTGCCAATGCAGGTGCGGGCCCGTCCGAACCCCTGACACTGCATGCCCGTTGTATGTGGCTCCCCAGCCCATGGCGGAGGCATCCGTGAAAACAACAGCATGCCTGGACACCTGTTCCAGGGGCACTCCAGCCCAAAGGAACAAGGGGTCTGACCACGGACTGAAGGACTGGCGACAGGCCGGTGTGATGCTCACCCGGTGAGTGCCGCGTTGCCACACCCATCTCGGGACTCGGCCGTGTAGCCAATGCTGAAGCAGTCTCATATGAAGCAGGCCGAGCGGCGTTACTGCTGCCGTGGCTGCCATATGCCCCAGGAGCCTCTGAAACTGTTTCAGTGGAACCGCCATCCTGCCTTGAAACGTGTTCAGGCAGTTCAGCATCGACTGTCCGCTCAACCGAATCCAACTCCATACCAAGAAAAGAGATCCTCTGCATGGGGGTGAGTTTGCTCTTTTCCCAGTCGACCCGAAGACCCAACTGGCTGAGGTGTCTGAGCACCAGGTCCCTGTGTTCGCACAACTGATCCCTGGACTGTGCTAGAATGAGCCAGTCGTCGAGATAGTTGAGGATGCGAACGCCCCGTTCTCTCATGGGCACGAGGGCCCCCTCCGTGACTTTCGTGAAGACACGGGGGGACAGGGCCAGCCCGAAGGGCAGGACTTTGTACTGATATGCTCGACCCTCGAACGCAAAGTGCAGAAATGGCCTGTGTCGAGGAAGGATCGAGACATGAAAGTACGCGTCCTTCAGGTCGATCGCTGCAAACCAATCTTGGGGACAGATGCATTTGAAAATGCGCTTCTGCGTGAGCATCTTGAACGGTAGCTTGTGGAGGCTCCGATTCAGGACTCGCAGGTCCAAGATCCGGTTTTCTTGGGTACAATGAAGTACGGGCTGTAGAAGCTGGTCTTCATATCGGCTGGAGGGACCGGCTCTATCGCGTCCTTCGCCAGCAGGACAGCGATCTCCGCACGCAGGACATGGGCATCTGCGGCATTCACCGAAGTGAAGCGGACGCCCTTGAACCTGGGGGGGCACCGGGCGAACTGAATCGCGTAGCCGAGCCTGATGGTCCGAATGAGCCCAGCGGCGGAACAGAAACAAAACGGAACACAAGATTCTCCTCCTGTCCCTCCTCCGGGGGATGGAGCGGTGCGGTCACCGTCTCCAGAAGAGCAGTCCTCCTCATCTCCGGGTCGCCCGTCTCAAGGCCGCTTGCCCTTGGCCTTGCCACCCCTCTTGGCAGGCCCCTGGATGGGTGGGGCGGCCTGCTTGCGCCCGGCTCCACGACGCCGCTTGGGTGGAGGCTGCTGCTGCGGTGCGGAGGCAGACGCAGGCAGCCGCCCTCAGCGACGAGCAGGCTGAGGCACTGCCGGCGGTGGAACCTTAGTTACCGGAGTAACTTAGTTCCTTAACCGGAGTTAAGGAACCTGACTTTGTCGGTCTCCCTCATGTCCGCCAGACACAGCCAGAGATGGCGTTCCTGGACCACCATGGTGGACATCGCACGACCCACGGCCCGCGCTGTAACCTTTGTCGCACGAAGCGCGAGGTTCGTTGCGGTTCTCAGTTCCTGAACAACTGCGGGATCGTGACCACCCTCGTGCAGGGCCTTCAGTGCCTGGGCCTGATGGACCTGCAGCAACGCCATAGCGTGTAAGGCGGAGCCTGCCTCTCCACAAGCCTGGTAGGCTACAGTAAGGCCTGGTAGGCTTAGTACCTACAGGCCTTGGAGGGAAGACACGGGTTCCCCCTGGAAGTGGAGTTAGGGCACAGTTGCATAGCAACGGCCCGTTCCACGGGTTGAACCTGCGTGTATCCCTTTGCAGGTCCGCCATCGAGGGTGGTGAGGGAGGAGGATCCACTAGGCCGGTTTCGGGCAGTAGAAGGTGCCGTCCACGACCTCGTGAGCTCCTCGTGCACCTCCGGGAAAAAAGGAACCGGGGTGGGACGCTGAGAACCAGCACGGGCCACCCCGAGAAACCAATCATCCAGCCTTGAGGGTTCGGGACACGGTGGAGGGTTCCACATGAGCCCGACTCTCTCGCGGCCCAGGCAAGCATAGCCATCATCTCTGGATCAGTATCGGGGACAGCGGGTCTACCCGGAGGAGCCCCCTGCGCCGACACATCCTCTCCAGCGAGTTCTGACCCTCCCTCCGATGCAGCGATGGACATCTGGTCCTCAAGGGGAGCCCCAAAGGATACGGATGATGCACATCTTGTGGATGGCCCACCGCGTTCCAATGGCAGCTCTACTGGCTGCGGAGTGCGAGAGGGATGAGGGTTCCCCAGGGGTTGGTTCCCTGGGGGAAACGCGCTCACCGTAACCCTCAAATCAGCCGGGCTACTGCCTGAAGTAACTCTCTGAGGAGGGTTAGATCGAGGCAGAGGCACGGGGCTCCGCCCCTTGCGAGACGGAACCGCGATCGCAACTCCGAGATGGTCATGTTCCCGCAGTGAGAACATGATTCATCCACCAGCGCTGCCTCAGCGTGCTGAACGCCCAAACACGAGATACAGCGCTGATGACCATCCCTCGGTGACAGGAAACCACCGCATCCAGAAACACACAGATAGAATGTCATCTTGAAAAAGACGCAAGCTCTATCTGTGCAAGCTCTTTCAGAAGGACGCTCTCCTTGGTGCTGAAGCACGCAGGGGGAGGGGTCGCGGCGACACAGTCAGGGGGTAGTGCAGCCTGATGTGCGCGCTCTCTCACACGGGCGCTCTTACTAGCCGTGGGAGCGGCTTTTAGTGCTCTCCACCTAGCGCACCGAACCAGCTGTGAGAACAGCCCTTGTGATCGTTCTAACGAACAACAAAGAGAGATGATCGAAACCACACGACCCGCTGCAGTGCCGTCACACCAACACCGACTGCTTCCGAAAGGCGGCTCCGCTTCAGTCACTGCGAGGTAAGGAGTGATAGCTGGCGTCACCATCTACCATTCGGCTCCGAAGCAAAATGCTAATTTGATGCAATCACCTGTGTCTCATTTATACCCGCACAGCGTGGCATGAGCACCTGGTGCAATCATTGCATGCCAATGTGCATTGGCTTCCTATTCGTCGGTACTCCAACGTGGCGTCGAGAGTGACCGACGGAATGGGAACTACCGTTTCACGGTTTACATATGAACTGCCGTTTTACGGTTTACAAATGAACTGCCGTTTTACGGTTTACATATGAACTGCCATTTCACGGTTTACATATGAACTGCCGTTTCACAGTTTACATATGAACTACCGTTTCACGGTTTACATATGAACTGCCGTTTCACAGTTTACATATGAACTGCCGTTTTACGGCTTACATATGAACTGCCGTTTCACGGTTTACATATGAACTACCGTTTCACGGTTTACATATGAATTGCCGTGCTTCACATGTGAACGGATGTCAAAAGAAAGGTTTCTGATTCCTGCATTCAACACTCACATCAGTATGATGGCATATGACAAACAGTGCATTCATATTCATTTATTCATATGCATGAAGTGCAAGAGAATAATAAATATGCAAAAGGGTAAATTAAATAAATATATAAATAAATACAAAAGCATGAAAAAGCACACTGTGTCTTGCAACTATAACAATTCAAAGAAAAAAAGAGCAAAATGATTAAATGACGAATGAACGAACGAACGAACAAACGAAAAGTCACACTGTGTCTCCTAACTATAACAATTAAAGTATTTAAACAATTTAAATAAAATAAAAAGAGTAAAAGGATTAAATAAATAAATAAATAAAAGTCATCATGTGTCTCTCAACTATAACAATTAAAATATTAAAAATATATATATAATATTTATAAATATAATATATAAAATATAAACTAAATAAAAATAGCCAAAGGATAAAATAAAAGGATTAAATACATAATCAAGTAAATAAATAAATAAATAAATAAATAAAAGCATCAAAAAGTCACACTGTCTCCTAACTAAACAATTAAATAACCCCATCATAAAATGCAATCAATAAAAATAAAACAAAAGGTGTAAATAAATAAACAAGCATAAAAACACTCTCCCAACTAACAATTCAAATTAAATGAAAATATAGATAGAGAGATGATAGAGAGATAGAGATGATAGATAGAGAGATGATATATAGAGAGATAGAGAGTTGATAGAGAGATGATAGATAGAGAGATGATAGAGAGATCATATATAGAGATAGAGATGATAGAGAGATGATAGATAGAGAGATGATAGAGAGATCATATATAGAGATAGAGAGATGATAGATAGAGAGATGATATATATAGAGATAGAGAGATGATAGATAGAGAGATGATAGAGAGATGATATATAGAGATAGAGAGATGATAGATAGAGAGATGATAGAGAGATGATATATAGAGAGATGATAAAGAGATGATAGAGAGCTAGAGATGATAGATAGAGAGATAGAGAGATGATAGAGAGATGATAGATAGAGAGATGATAGAGAGATGATAGATAGAGAGATGATAGAGAGATCATATATAGAGATAGAGATGATAGAGAGATGATAGATAGAGAGATGATAGAGAGATCATATATAGAGATAGAGAGATGATAGATAGAGAGATGATAGAGAGATGATATATAGAGATAGAGAGATGATAGATAGAGAGATGATAGAGAGATGATATATAGAGATAGAGAGATGATAGATAGAGAGATGATAGAGAGATGATATATAGAGAGATGATAAAGAGATGATAGAGAGCTAGAGATGATAGATAGAGAGATAGAGAGATGATAGAGAGATGATAGATAGAGAGATAGAGAGATGATAGAGAAATGATATATAGAGAGATAGAGAGACGATAGAGAGATGATAGATAGAGATAGAGAGATGATAGAGATGATAGATAGAGAGATAGAGATGATAGAGAGATGATAGATGGAGAGATGATAGAGAGATGATAGATAGAGAGATAGAGAGATGATAGATAGAGAGATAGAGAGATGATAGAGAGATGATATATAGAGAGATAGAGAGATGATAGAGAGATGATAGAGTTGACAGATAGAGATAGAGATGATAGAGAGATGATATATAGAGAGATAGAGAGATGATAGAGAGATGATAGAGTTGACAGATAGAGATAGAGATGATAGAGAGATGATATATAGAGAGATAGAGAGATGATAGAGAGATGATAGAGTTGACAGATAGATAGAGATGATAGAGAGATGATAGATAGAGATAGAGATGATAGAGAGATGATAGAGAGAGATAGAGAGATGATATATAGAGAGATAGAGAGATGATAGAGAGATGATAGAGTTGACAGATAGAGATAGAGATGATAGAGAGATGATATATAGAGAGATAGAGAGATGATAGAGAGATGATAGAGTTGACAGATAGAGATAGAGATGATAGAGAGATGATAGATAGAGATAGAGATGATAGAGAGATGATAGAGAGATGATAGATAGAGAGATGATAGAGAGATGATAGATAGAGAGATAGAGAGATGATAGAGAGATGATAGATAGAGAAATAGATAGATGATAGAGAGATGATAGAGAGATGATAGATAGAGAGATAGAGAGATGATAGAGAGATGATAGAGATGATAGATAGAGATGATAGATAGAGATGATAGAGAGATGATATATAGAGAGATAGAGAGATGATAGAGAGATGATAGATAGAGAGAGATGATAGAGAGATAATAGAGAGAGAGAGATGATAGAGAGATGATAGATAGAGATAGAGATGATAGAGATAATAGATAGAGAGAGAGATGATAGAGAGATGATAGATAGAGATAGAGATGATAGAGAGATGATAGATAGAGAGATGATAGAGATGATAGAGAGAGATGATAGAGAGATGATAGATAGAGAGATGATAGAGAGATGATAGAGAGATGATATATAGAGATGATAGAGAGATGATAGAGAGATGATAGAGAGAGATGATAGAGCGATGATAGATAGAGAGATGATAGAGAGATGATAGAGAGATAGAGATGATAGAGCGATGATAGATAGAGAGAGATGATAGAGAGATGATAGACAGATGATAGAGAGATGATAGAGAGATGATAGAGAGATGATAGAGAGATAGAGAGGATAGAGCGATGATAGATAGAGAGATGATAGACAGATGATAGAGAGATGATATATAGAGAGATAGAGAGAGATAGAGAGATGATAGAGAGATGATAGAGAGATAGAGATGATAGAGAGATGATAGAGAGAGAGAGAGATGATAGAGAGATGATAGAGAGAGAGATGATAGAGAGATAGAGATGATAGAGAGATAGAGACATGAGAGAGATAGAGAGATGATAGAGAGATAGAGATGATAGAGAGATGATAGAGAGATAGAGAGAGATAGAGAGATGATAGAGAGATGATAGATAGAGAGATGATAGAGAGATGATAGATAGAGAGATGATAGAGAGATCATATATAGAGATAGAGATGATAGAGAGATGATAGATAGAGAGATGATAGAGAGATCATATATAGAGATAGAGAGATGATAGATAGAGAGATGATAGAGAGATGATATATAGAGATAGAGAGATGATAGATAGAGAGATGATAGAGAGATGATATATAGAGATAGAGATGATAGATAGAGAGAGATGATAGATGATATATAGAGAGATGATAAAGAGATGATAGAGAGCTAGAGATGATAGATAGAGAGATAGAGAGATGATGAGAGAGATGATAGATAGAGAGATAGAGAGATGATAGAGAAATGATATATAGAGAGATAGAGAGACGATAGAGAGATGATAGATAGAGATAGAGATGATAGAGAGATGATAGATAGAGATAGAGATGATAGAGAGATGATAGATGAGAGAGATGATAGAGAGATGATAGAGATGAGAGATAGAGAGATAGAGAGATGATAGATAGAGAGATAGAGAGATGATAGAGAGATGATATATAGAGAGATAGAGAGATGATAGAGAGATGATAGAGTTGACAGATAGAGATAGAGATGATAGAGAGATGATATATAGAGAGATAGAGAGATGATAGAGAGATGATAGAGTTGACAGATAGAGATAGAGATGATAGAGAGATGATAGATAGAGATAGAGATGATAGAGAGATGATAGAGAGATGATAGATAGAGAGATGATAGAGAGATGATAGATAGAGAGATAGAGAGATGATAGAGAGATGATAGATAGAGAAATAGATAGATGATAGAGAGATGATAGAGATGATAGATAGAGAGATAGAGATGATAGAGAGATGATAGAGATGATAGATAGAGATGATAGATAGAGAGATGATAGAGAGATGATATATAGAGATAGAGAGATGATAGAGAGATGATAGATAGAGATAGAGATGATAGAGAGATAATAGATAGAGAGAGAGATGATAGAGAGATGATAGATAGAGATAGAGATGATAGAGATAATAGATAGAGAGAGATGATAGAGATGATAGATAGAGATAGAGATGATAGAGAGATGATAGATAGAGAGATGATAGAGATGATAGAGAGAGATGATAGAGATGATAGATAGAGAGAGATGAGAGAGATGATAGAGAGATGATATATAGAGAGATAGAGAGATGAGAGAGATGATAGATAGAGAGATGATAGAGCGATGATAGATAGAGAGATGATAGAGAGATGATAGAGAGATAGAGATGATAGAGCGATGATAGATAGAGAGATGATAGAGAGATGATAGACAGATGATAGAGAGATGATAGAGAGATGATAGAGAGATGATAGAGAGATAGAGAGGATAGAGCGATGATAGATAGAGAGATGATAGACAGATGATAGAGAGATGATATATAGAGATAGAGAGAGATAGAGAGATGATAGAGAGATGATAGAGAGATAGAGATGATAGAGAGATGATAGAGAGAGAGATGATAGAGAGATGATAGACAGATGATAGAGAGATAGAGATGATAGAGAGATGGAGACATGATAGAGATAGAGAGATGATAGAGAGATAGAGATGATAGAGAGATGGAGAGATGATAGAGAGATAGAGAGATGATAGAGAGATAGAGATGATAGAGAGATGGAGAGATGATAGAGAGATAGAGATGATAGAGAGATGGAGAGATGATAGAGAGATAGAGAGATGATAGAGAGATAGAGATGATAGAGAGATGATAAAGTGATGATAGATAGAGAGATGATAGAGAGATGATAGACAGATGATAGAGAGATGATATATAGAGAGATAGAGAGAGATAGAGATGATAGAGAGATAGAGAGATGATAGAGCGATGATAGATAGAGAGATGATGGAGAGATGATAGATGATAGAGAGAGAGATGATAGAGAGATGATAGATAGAGAGATGATAGAGAGATGATAGATGATAGAGAAAGATGATAGAGAGATGATAGACAGATGATAGAGAGAGAGATGATAGAGAGATGATAGAGAGATAGAGATGATAGAGAGATGATAGAGAGATGATAGATGATAGAGAGAGATGATAGAGAGATGATAGAGAGATGATAGAGAGATAGAGAGATGATAGAGAGATGATAGATAGAGAGATGATAGAGATGATAGACAGATGATATATAGAGAGATAGAGAGAGATAGAGAGATGATAGAGAGATAGAGAGATGATAGAGAGATGATAGAGCGATGATAGAGAGATAGAGATGAAAGAGAGATGATAGAGCGATGATAGATGATAGAGAGAGATGATAGAGATGATAGAGAGAGATGATAGAGATGATCGATAGAGAGATGATAGAGAGAGATGATAGAGAGATGATCGATAGAGAGATGATAGAGAGATGATAGAGAGATGATAGAGAGAGATGATAGAGAGATGATCGATAGAGAGATGATAGAGAGATGATAGAGAGAGATGATAGAGAGATGATCGATAGAGAGATGATAGAGAGATGATAGAGAGATGATAGATAGAGAGATGATAGATAGAGAGATGATAGAGAGATGATAGAGCGATGATAGATGATAGATAGAGAGATGATAGAGAGAGATGATAGAGAGATGATCGATAGAGAGATGATAGAGAGAGATGATAGATAGAGATAGAGAGATGATCGATAGAGAGATGATAGATGATAGAGAGAGACGATAGAGAGATAGAGAGATGATAGATGATCGATAGAGAGACAGACAGACAGATATTGCCGGAACTTTCTAGCAGGTGTAAACAGGGTCTCAGCTAGGACTGAAGTGAAGACTAAGTCACAGCCCTGCTGTACTGTTCGTGAAGTATTTAAAAACTAATCTAATCTCAGTAATGTGTCTCATGTCCTTCTCTCGGGAGAAAAAGATCTTGACAACTGCTCCCTTAAGAATCATAACTCGGCCCTTTTCTCTTCGCCAAGAAACCTTCGTTAATTTTTCATCTGTCGTTCTATCCTGAGAGTTCACAATAAACTATTTCACATGGTAATAAGATTCCATTTCAATTACCCAGCTGGCCTAAACCAGACGGACCCACCATACCGTGCCAGAGAGAACGGAGTGTGTGTGTGTGTGTGTGTGTGTGTGTGTGTGTGTGTGTGTGTGTGTGTGTGTGTAATGACATCGACATTGAAGATTGAAATCAGAATGAGCTTTAACTTTGGCTCTTCATGCAGCACTTGAAGGTCTAATTTAATCCGCTTTCTATTACCAAGATTTTAGATGTTCGTGCACAATAATACTCAACACGTTTCGTCACGCTGTTAATATATATATTTCTCCTTGATGAAATGCGCTGAGCTTCAAATTCACCTGTAATTCTCTCCTACAGGGCGGAACAAGAGTGCAGCTGTAAATTGGATCCTCGGCTGTCTAAAATGTTGTTAACATGCTGATGGCGGCTCTGACATCGGCCATTCGCAAACTTTAAAGTGCATCATTTCCATGCCTCTTATTTAGGAGGGACTTTCAGAGTGAAAACAACAACAGCTGCACTGAAAAACATCCACCGTTTTAAACAGACTTTTAATGCAAGACACAACACTGGTCAATTTTGGGTTATTTTACTAACATATCTTGTCTTCTTTCAGACTAGTGGAAAGAAAACATCAAAATGCACATTTAAGTCAGACTTGAACTATTTGCGCCTGTATATTTCAATTACAATGCATAATCTCCACTTCAGCAGCTCATACATACACCAGACTTTACAGTTTTATTCCGGAGGTTTTTACAGAGGGTTTGTTATATGATTAATCTGATTTATATATCACTATAGTACTTAAAGGGGTGGTTGATTGCTCCTTTTAACAAGATGTAAAATAAGTCTCTGATGTCACCAGAGTGTGTATGTGAAGTTTTAGCTCAAAATACCCCACAGGTCATTTTTATAGCATGTTAAAATTGCCACCTTTGTAAGGGTGAGCAAAAACGTGCCGTTTTTGAGTGTGTCCCTTTAAATGCAAATGAGCTGCTGCTCAAGGGGCGGAGCTTCAATAACTCCAGTTAGCAGGCAATGAAACTGTTCAGCCTTTTGTGTTCAAACCGGACAATGATGGAGAGACTCAAGAAGTGCCAACATGTAGAATGAGACAGGACGTTTCTGAATGGTTAGTTGATGAATTTATGAATAAACTATCTTCAAGTCATTGATTAGCATATTCTGTCCTGATAATCTCACCCCCTTTGTTGTGTGTTCCCAGGGGCAGGGTTTATGTAAATTTTAGTGAAGAAGTAAAGAAGCTTGTGTAGTCCCTACCAGCCATTTGTTGTAGTCCTTAAAAAGCAATTTCTGTAAAGAAAATATCTCCCTTTGCTTTCAACTTTGAGCGTTGTAACTTTGCAGATGTTGTTTATGCCCAAACAGCAACATCACACACTAACTAAAGTTTAAAAAGTGAAATTTAAAACCCCCACCCCTTTTAAACACTGTGATTTCCCTATTCCCAAATTTTGATTTAGCTATTATATTACTCAAATATTACTAAAACTAAATGCACATTTAGTCAAAAGACTATGACTAAGCAGTCTTTTTAGACAGATTTAAATGTTGTGACATAGCATGTCTTTATTTATCTTTATAAATAAATCCACTTCTCATAAAGAAACAAGAACATGAACATCTTCTTTTAATTAATGATGCATTCTTTAAAACAACTTGCACACGACATTCTGTATTCGTTCAAGCAGACATATTTATTTGTATAAATGAAATGTGACCCGTGCTGGCAAAATGAGTGGGAATACGTACAGGCCAATTTCGAGCTACATCCGAAACAAATGAAAAATGCTAATTTTGGTCGAATTTAAGGTTTTCACAAAAAGTTCATTAAGCCCTCGTTTAGCGATCCCAATGGTCCAAATAACAATCAAACATCTAAAAGTATCTGATTTGTACTGAGAGGAGCACCTTTTCCTTGTCCATGAAAAATGCAGTTTTTCTCTGCTCTCTTCTCGACTGGCACTCAGCGTTTTAAAGCGCAGCATTCCAACTTTATGAATATTCATAGTGAATTCTCGATATGCGTCTGAACCAATGAAATATGATTTTCGAACTCATGCTGATGTAAACAAAGCGATCTTCGATCCGAAGCACGCGCACAAAGACGATCCCAATATACACAGAATTACAGTATTACAAAATATCTGTCATGGCGAGTATTTATGCAAACATTATTCGTTTTGTCTAAGGTGAACGTTTGGTTAACTGCTGTAGAAAAACATCTGATGACTAACATTATATTAGATCCTTGAATTACAGTAGGTCTTATATAGGCTATCTCTTTCATTAATGTTAATCAAACAATTGTGGTATCATGGGAAAAATAAAAGTTGAATATATATTTTTCCTAAAGCTATTGACTCAAATTTTATTCGTCAAATTTAGTGTTATTACCACAACGTTATTTTAAGGCATGGTTGCAGGTGATGCTGTTTTGGAACCTTCAGGAAACTTTAACTCGACTTTTCTCAAAGCTGACTTTTCCGACTCTTGAACAGGTGTAGCGCAGTGATTTTGTGTCCGATTCCAACAAATCATACATCGCTTTGAAGGTGAAAATATCAATAACTCATTTTGCAAATGTGCTCATTGCTCATTTTGCCAGATTAACCCTTATAAAAGCTATTAAAACTTATTCAGTCAAGAACATTAAATGATTTTTCCCTTTTTCTTGTGTTGTTTGATTACATTAATGACAGACAACAGCAGGTTTATTAGGCTGCTGTCACTTTAAGGCTGAATGGATGGATCCAATATACTGTTACACATAAGATGTTCTCCCAACCGTTTACATCCACTTAAGATAAAATCAACTTAAAATCAAACCCTTCAAGTGCGAAAAGATGTGAACGAGAGCTCAATTTAGTACTTGTGTGACAGTATTTTCTGATTTAGGTGATAAAAAGATCCCCAAAATCCCCCTCTGTAAAAACCTTTAACTCTAATATGTCAACAAAACAGGAACGTGGTTTTATCTCTGGTTTATTTCTGTTCTGGAAATGCATGTAAATTAGTGCATATTTAATTAGATAATCAACTAGGGGAATATCTATTATTTAAAATGTTTACACTATTCACTTGTAGTGTAATCTGGATGTGTATGTCTTTATTGTGGAGTTTGGTGGGAATTTTGTTTTTGGGTCATTTTAATTTGTCTGTAGTAACTTTTCTGATGTACTTTATGCATTAATCACTGTATTGCCAAACAGAAAACAAATTTTCCAGGTTTTAAAGCTTTTGAGACCAGAATATTATCTCAAACACCTAGCAACCATGCAGAACACCCTAGCAACCACATAACAATGCCCTGGCAACCACCCTAGCAAACTCTCCAGCATCATGGCGGTGCATTCTGCACAAACAAGCACCACTGACTCACAAAATGTCAAAATCCAGTTGGCAAACGCTGTTAAAATCAGGTCCAGTTTCACTGCCAGTAGAATTACTTGTTTTGCTCAAGCTGAAAAGTTTTAGCTGAAGGATCTTAAAGCCCCTTAGAAACTCGATTTTCAATATTGATTCCAAGAAATATTTCCATTTAAATCGCCTGTCTGAGAGCCCAGTAACAAATTCTGCCCACAGATCCTGAAACGAGTGCAACACTTCCAACAACAGATGGTGACATGGAAAAAACAAGGGGGGAAAAAACCTAAAAGAATAATAAAAAAAATAACAAATAGGAGAGAAATGTCTTTTCTCTGTTGTAATGCCTTTTAACCCAGCAGGATAAATAGTCAGAAAAGCCCTCGGCAAAGCGTAACCATAACAACAGTCACATTAAGGCCTGAGTGGAAAAAACTTTAATTCACTTTCACTGCATTTGAATTAGTCAGATGAGATGTGTGTGTGTGTGTGTGTGTGTGTGTGTGTGTGTGTGTGTGTGTGTGTGTGTGGCGCACTTCATCATTTTAATGGATCAGCAAAGAGAGAGTGAATAATGGCAAATTTGTGTATTACTGTGTGTGTGTGTGTGTGTGTGTGTGTGTGTGTGTGTGTGTGTGTGTGTGTGTGTGCGTGTGCGTGTTTAATTTCTATATTATTCTAGTTATGTAATGAACATTCTTATTGTGATCATCAAGCCTAAAAAATGAATTCATTATTAGGGTCACAAACTCAGACCTGCTTCAAAACGCATACAAACACCTGGATACGTGTGAAGACCTAAAGAAGAGCTTGAAACTAATGAATAAATCCACACGCACACATACACACTCACGCACATATACACATGCACACGCACACACGCACGCACACAGACGCACAAACACAAAACACATACACGTACACACACACACACACACGGAAAAAAAATGAATTCATTATTAGGGTCACAAACTCAGACCTGCTTCAAAACGCATACAAACACCTGGATACGTGTGAAGACCTAAAGAAGAGCTTGAAACTAATGAATAAATCCACACACACGCATGCACACATACACACTCACGCACATATACACATGCACACGCACACACGCACGCACACAGACGCACAAACACAAAACACATACACACACACACACACACACACACACACACACACACGGAAAAAAATGAAAAAATAAAGTATTACAGAAGAAAACGCACAAGACTTTCGTGAGCTGCAGCGGTTCATCGCTCTGATGGGTTTCAATTCACAAAGAAGAAAGTAAAGATCAAACAAAAACTAGGACTGATAGGTGGATAAATAGAGATTGTTATCTCACACGACTCTGTGTGCATATTATATTAGATTGCATTATAAAAATGATAACTTTTTCATGTGCTCTGAATAGTGAAATAAAATGTCAGACATTCAGATAAAGTTCTGAGTCAGAGGAGAGATGAGTTTATGAAACTCTTTCATTAAAACTAATCTCAATCTTTGGCTTTTATGCATGGCGATTCTGTCTGTATGCATCTGACATCCGTGCGATCCAGGATCGCTGGTCTGAGATCAGATACGGTCTGTGTGTTTGTTCTGTTCTCAGAGAATCAAACTGTTCTCACATCAGCAGACGCTTCTTCAAAACCAGCCGATTTAAAATCTCTTTGACGACGCGAGTTAAAAGAATGCGGCAGATCCGTGGGCAGATGAGAGTTTCTGGGTAATTCACTCGCTCGTTCTTTCTTTTAACGATTCAATAATTTCCGTCTGTCAGGTTTCCGAGCGGAATAATTTGAGCTAGCTGCTCTCATATTATTATTCATGAATCTAATTTCACCTCAAGTGGAAATTAAATGTGTCAAATGCATGTTTTCTGTTCAAAAGGCCTAAAGTTGCTCATCATCATAATTATCATGACTGAGTCATGAGATGTTTGACATATATGTATTTAAAGGGGTACTTCACCACTGGCTTTCAATAAAACTTGGCCTATGCAGTAGAAAGGCAAATTTGTTTTTAAATCAGTGCTACTTGACTAAAGAAAACAGGGGGAAAGGCTGATGTCTTCCCATTTGCCAAATAGGAAAACTTCAACACCCATAATGCACTGAGCATGTTGCCGTACGAGGCCACTCCCACCATTATGGATATGCTTGTGTATATCATTCACATGCATTCTGTGTACTGTATACACATCCAAAGCGTGCTCACAGAAAAGTGATTTTAAACCATTCACAGGCTGTTTTCTGTGCTATTTATGTGCTCTGATAAAGTATCACTGGAAACACAGTCGGTTAAAACGCATGTGTAACAGCATATTGGATCCGTGCAGCTCTTAAAGTGACAGCAGCCTAATATCCCTGCTGCTGTCTCTATAATAACGTTAATCAAACAACAAAAGACAAAGAGAAAAATAAGTCCATTTATGAAATTTCCTCACTACTAAATATTCCACGGTCAGCTGTTAGTGGGATTATGGAGTGGAAGCAATTGGGAACCACAGCAACTCAGCCATGAAGTGGTAGACCACGTAAAATCACAGAGCGGGGTCAGCGCATGCTGAGGCGCACAGTACGCAGAAGTCGCCAACTTTCTGCAGAGTCAATAGCTACAGACCTCCAAACTTCATGTGGCCTTCAGATTAGCTCAAGAGCAGTGCGTAGAGCTTCATGGATGAGTTTCCATGGCCAAGCAGCTCATCCAAGCCTTACATCACCAAGTGCAATGCAAAGCATCGGATGGTGTAAACAACATAAATGATAAATGGTGTAAAGCACGCCGCCACTGGACTCTAGAGCAGTGGAGATGTGTTTTCTGGAGTGACCAATCACGCTTCTCTGTCTGGCAATCTGATGGATGAGTCTGGGTTTGGCGGTTGCCAGGAGAACTGTACTTGCCTGACTGCATTGTGCCAAGTGTAAAGTTTGGTGGAGGGGAGATTATGGTGTGGGGTTGTTTTTCAGGGGTTGGGCTTCGCCCCTTAGTTCCAGTGAAAGGAACTCTTAATGCTTCAGCATACTAAGACATTTTAGACAATTTCATGCTCCCAACTTTGTGGGAGCAGTTTGGGGATGGCCCCTTCCTGTTCCAACATGACTGTGCAGCAGTGCACAAAGCGTTGGCCCATAAAGACATGGATGAGCGAGTTTGGTGTGGAGGAACTTGACTGGCCTGCACAGAGTCCTGACCTCAACCCGACAGAACACCTTTGGGATGAATTAGAGCGGAGACTGCGAGCCAGGCCTTCTCGTCCAACATCAGTGCCTGACCTCACAAATGCGCTTCTAGAAGAATGGTCAAAAATTCCCATAAACACACTCCTAAACCTTGTGGAAAGCCTTCCCAGAAGAGTTGAAGCTGTGTCTGTCTGTTTTTCACTCTATCTATCTACCTTTTATTTTATTATTTTGCACTTTATTTGATTTATTTACACAGTGTGCCTTTTTATACTGTTATTTACATTGTTTATTTGTTAATTTGTTTGTTTGCAACTTTTATTTTTGTTAATTGCGTTTTATTATATGAGTTAGGGTTATTTTACTTTAAATGTCACAAATGGGGATTCAGCCATCGTCATCTGCTCACTGCCACCTGTCGCTGTTCCCATCATGCCTTGTTTCTCCTCCAGGTGAGGCTAATACGGTAGAGGTAATTGTACAGCATATAAATGTCTCTTTCCTCTCGTGCTCATTTCAGAGTGACATTTCACAAAATAGGGCCTCATTTTCCAGCGGCTGGCCGGATAAATTTCAATTAAAATGCCTGTCAGGGCGGCTTACGGGGAACACGGTAATTCAAAAATAAATAAAATGACACACGAATATATGAATGAGTAAACAGCTCACCGCATCATGCAGGACAAAAGAGGAATCCTCGCATTGTGATATCAAGCAGCCCTGGACCAATCAGTAGAGGTGAAGGAGCAACACTCATGAATGTTAATGAGTGAACGCACCGGACACATATGGAACGGGCGGCTTATGATTGTGCTCATAAAATGCACAAATTTCATTCTGAAACCTGATGTCTCATGCAAACTAAGAGGATGTCGAATGCAACGGGAATTGAGAAATGGTCATTTGTGTAGAAATCGGATCTGATTTCATGGCAAACTGTTTAGCCGATCAAAAACAGATCAATACTGCGGAGTGTTGGTTTCTAAAATGATGTTGCATTTCACACCAGACCTGCAAGTAAAGTATCTCTAAAACGTCACAGGCAAACACATCTCAAACACATCTAATAAGATTAATAATTTAAAGTCTTTAGTAAAACACACACACACACACAAACACATTCATCATCTGTCTGCAACTCATTGAAGTTAAAGAGCACACACACACACACACACACACACACACACACACACACACACACACACCATTCATCACTTTATAGCATCTAGTTAACAGGCCGTTTGGCAGGAGCAGGCCAGAGGCTATCATATAAAACTAGAGAAAGAAAGAGCGGAGGAAAAGACTGTGTAAAATAACAAATGAAACAAGCTCCGGGAAGGGAAATAAAATAAAGGGACCGGACAGGAAAGGAAGGTAAGGGATGGGACGGGGCTGGAAGTTACGGGGTGGGGATGGCAAATAAAGGGAAGGGAAGGGAAGGAAGGGAAGGGAAGGAAGGGGAAGGAAGGGAAGGAAGGGAAGGAAGGAAGGGGAAGGAAGGAAGGAAGGGAAGGGAAGGGGGAAGGAAGGGAAGGAAGGAAGGAAGGGGAAGGAAGGAAGGGAAGGGAAGGAAGGAAGGGAAGGAAGGGAAGGGGAAGGGAAGGGAAGGGAAGGAAGGAAGGAAATTACGGGGAGGGGATGGGAAATAAAATAAAGGGACCGGACAGGAAAGGAAGGTAAGGGATGGGATGGGGCGGGAAGTTACGGGGTGGGGATGGCAAATAAAGGGAAGGGCAGGGCAGGGCAGGGCAGGGCAGGGCAGGGCAGGGCAGGGCAGGGCAGGGCAGGGCAGGCAGGGCACTTACATTTAACAATAGGACCCTAAAAATAGTACAGAATATTAAATATAGCTTCCCCCCCCCCCTCACAAAATGATCAAACATGTACACTGAATTTGAATTTGTTCATTCACTGGATGCAAAATGACACATTCAGCCAATAAATTCACTAAAGCAACTACTGATTTCTCATTCAGCAAAGTTTCAATTAGTGAGAATAAATTGATCATTTTGGTGACAGTCAGCAAATGTAAAAAGATGAGCACTTAATATCACATTCACAACACAACAAATAACTATAATTACAAAGCATCAACAAACATTAAAACTCAATAGTAATAGTAAGCAAAGAGTAATACAATAATCCTATGACAGTAAATGAATAATTTATCCAAACTGCAATGCATGCTGGGAACTCATAAACACTACATTTTCAGGAAAACATCATTCAATTTAAAAGTCTTTGTTTAGACAACTGTGTTTGACTAGCTTGGAGAATTCTAGTTTAGAGTCGGTTTTTAATATAGTTTCAAGTATTTTTTCACATTTATTAGAATTTATGTATTTATGATTTATTATAGTATTTATTATGTGTTTGTGTGTGTGTGTTTCACCTTGTCTGTGGAAGAGTTTGCTGCCCACTATCTCAGTCATGGATGCCACTTTCTGTTTCTGTAGTTTATCCGGGGGAATACAGGTGTAGAAATCATACAACAGCTTACTGCACACAGACAGACAGGAACATGTATTAAGAAAGCAGAAAAAATTAGCCTTGTGCATTTAATGTCTCATCGGTAATCAGTTTTGTGATGTTTTAATCAAGTTTTATCAGCTTTTGAAGAACAGTAACTGTCAGTTTGTATTTTTAGTAAAAGATAAAAATAGAAGAAATGAATCCATAAATTTATGTTAAAACTGCCGCAGGCAGCGAAAGTGACCTGTGCTTTATTGATCGAGTCTGAACGCCACCGCTGCCTGTGAGAAACTACTGTATCATATCGACCCTCTCGGAGCCGAATGCCCTGTGTTGTGTGTGCAGTGATGAATCGGACACCACTTAAAGCTAAACACACACTCCCAGCTCTAACTAGATAAAAACACTCAAAATAAACTCTGCTTCTGCAATCCAAATGAGAGAAACTCGCTCCACTCGTTAAAAACTCGAGCCGAGACATCAGACATCTGCCTCAGCTACCCGCATGATCAGCTAAACTGGTTAAAGTCACATTATGGTTATAATAACATTAGTGTTTGAGAGAAGCTCAGGGAAATGTAGGAGGACAGGTGCATTATAGACCATGAGCATCAGAATGAAGGAGAACCTCTGCGATTGTTGTGATTGATTTTCTGCAGTTACTGATGTCACAAACTTGACGTCGGTCATCAAAGAGTCATCAAGCACTTGTAGAAAGTGTTGTTAAGCTCCTCAGTACATCAGTCAATACGGCATATAGAGAACGTCAAGTTAAGAGCGGTTTGTGCCGTCTGCGTCAGGACTGATCAGGGCTTGTTTTAGGCTGTTATGAGACTCACCTGAGGAGTTTAGCATCGAAAACCGTCTCCACATCTTGCAGGACTGTGGGCAAGTACTTCAGAGCGGCCACCTATACACACCCACACATATATAGAAAATGTTATAAAAAACATTTTAAATTGTTAAACATTATAAAAATTATGACAAATCATAATTTAAATCATAACATAAAGTATTAAAAGTCTCTTACACACAAACACACTCTCTCTCACACACACACAGACACACACACACTCTCTCTCTCTCTCACAAACACACATGCACACACACAAATACACTGAGACACTCACACTCACACACACAAACACACACTATCTCCCTCACACGCACGCGCACACTCTCTCTCTCTCTCTCTCTCACACACACACACACACTCTCTCTCTTCTCTCTCACACACACACACACACACACACACACTCTCTCTCTCTACACACACACTCTCTCTCTCTCTCACACAGACACACACACATATTCTCTCAAACACAAACACCTCACAAAAACAAACACACTCCCTCTCACACACACACACACACACACACACACACACACACACACACACAAACACACTCTCTCTTGCACACAAACACACACAAACACACATAGACACACACACTCAGTCGTTACAATAACAAGAGGGTCTTATTGTAATGTGATACCCATATTATATCCATTATGTATTGTGTATATATATACATATTTAATGATATGTGCATACAATCATATTTTAACATATTTGGAAAAATGTAAAACAATAACACATTATGATGTGACATCAAGAAATATGTATAGGTCACTACTCAATAAAGCTAAATTGTGACACTTATTTGTATTGAACTTATGACCAAACTGGCTCGATGATTTACTTTCAGGACTGACAGCAGGTAAACCTGAGTGAACTGAGCCTAGTGATCCCAGACTTTTGTACCTCACTGCGTCATCAAACATTTAATGTGTGAATTATGCATAATTTAACTGAATAAGCTAAATACAGTATAGTAGGACACACATTCATACCTGCTGCAGTAGTGTAGTGGTGTAGTCACTTTTCATCAGGTTATTGATCGACTCAAATAAACTTTTGAGAGATTCTTCAAACTCGGCCTGTTCCTTTCCTTCATACAGTCTGAAGAGAGACAGAGGATGCTTGAGAACAGTGTAATACATTTCACATCTCTGTATCACACATCAGCCATTAAACCTGCTGGTCTTGAATGTTGTAAATACAACTGAATCTGCTAAGCAGGTGCAACACAACTACAGCATCAAACTGATATTCCACCCCATATGGGACAGAATCAACAACTCTGTTTTATTAATATTTTTTATTGTTTTATTTTTATATTTTCCATTTTAATTTTAATTAAGGTTTTAGTTTCAGTTATTTAATATACACTATATTGCCAAGAGTATTGGGACACCTCTCCAAATCATTGGCTTCAGGTGTTCCAATCACTTCATGGCCACAGGTGTATAAATCAAGCACTAGTCATGCAGACGCTTCTACAAACATTTGTGAAAGAATGGGTCGCTCTCAGGAGCTCAGTGAATTCAAGCGTGGTACCGTGATAGGTTTCCACCTGTGCAATAAATCCATTCATGAAATTTCCTCACTACTAAATATTCCACAGTCAACTGTTAGTGGTATTATAACAAAGTGGAAGCAATTGGGCACAACAGCAACTCAGCCATGAAGTGGTAGGCCACGTAAAAATCACAGAGCGGGGTCAGCGCATGCTGAGGCGCACAGTACGCAGAAGTCGCCAACTTTCTGCAGTCAATAGCTACAGACCTCCAAACTTCATGTGTCCTTCAGATTAGCTCAAGAACAGTGCGTAGAGCTTCATGGATGAGTTTCCATGGCCGAGCAGCTCATCCAAGCCTTACATCACCAAGTGCAATGCAAAGCGTTGGATGCAGTGGTGTAAAGCACACCGCCACTGGACTCTAGAGCAGTGGAGACGTGTTCTCTGGAGTGACCAATCACGCTTCTCTGTCTGGCAATCTGATGGACGAGTCTGGGTTTGGTGGTTGCCAGGAGAACGCCTGACTGCATTGTGCCACGTGTAAAGTTTGGTGGAGGGGGGGATTATGGTGTGTTTTTTTTTTTCAGGGGTTGGGATTGGCCCCTTAGTTCCAGTGAAAGGAACTCTTAATGCTTCAGCATACCAAGACATTTTGGACAATTTCATGCTCCCAACTTTGTGGGAACAGTTTGGGGACGGCCCCTTCCTATTCCAACATGACTGTGCACCAGTGCACAAAGCGACTAAGGTCCATAAAAACATGGATTAGTGAGTTTGGTGTGGAGGAACTTGACTGGCCTGCACAGAGTCCTGACCTCAACCCGATAGAACACCTTTGGGATGAATTAGAGCAGAGACTGCGAGCCAGGCCTTCTCGTCCAACATCAGTGCCTGACCTCACAAATGCGCTTCTAGAAGAATGGTCAAAAATTCCCATAAACACACTCCTAAACCTTGTGGAAAGCCTTCCCAGAAGAGTTTAAGCTGTTATAGCTGCAAAGGGTGCAGCTCCATATTAAGCCCATATTAAAATTAAAGTTCATGTGCATCTAAAGGCAGGCGTCCCAAAACTTTTGACAGTATATATAGTTAAACCTAATGAAAATAAGAAATGTTTGGAGGTCTCTTATAATAGCCATTAAAAGTAAAAAACAAAAATGCTTTAATTTTCTCATAAGATCCATTGCAGCATCAGCTCTTTTCTCACAGTGCCTGAAATGATTCATTCGAAGATTCAGTTTCTCTAAACCCCTCCTTTCTGAGAGCTGCTCTGCTCTGATTGGTCAGACGACCCAGTCTGTTGTGATTGGTCAAACGATTACAGTGTGTATCCGAAACCAAGCCTCCATTAGCATATCTGACTTTCAGCTCCAGATCAGTAACAATGGAGTCGGTTTTACCATATCAATCTCATCCTTTGGAAGTGGCTTTGCTTTGGCAGCAGAAAACAGCGCCTTCTCGACATGAACACCATAACGGCTGTCACTATTCCTTGATTAAATTCGAGTACTCGATTTTAAAAAATCCTCGATTTCAATTCACCCATGTCGAGTAAATGGCAAAATACTGTAAGTGCCACATTCCACTGACAAGAATCCATGAACCGCATTATTAGACTGTTTTCTAAGGCTGCACAATGTATCAAAACCAGTTAAAAAACCTCACAAAGGCATATATGCAGTGCAAGTTTAATATGTGCTTCATTTACACGCGTGTAGGGTACTTCATGCGTTCATCTGTTGTTCATCGCAATGTGCGCCATTTCGCCAGATTTGTAAGGTAAATCATTTATAAACCTACACCAACACAGGAAAATCCATCAATGTGTTTCTAAATATGCAACGGTTCATCGCGATTTCAAAATAAAAGTTTAAACCCTCACTCTGAGTTTGCCCATTTTGATGTCCACATGTTCTTGTTCAAGAAATTACAGTGGCTGTAGCATTTCTATCGTAAAGAAGTGGACAAATATTAAAGATTAAATAAACATTTGAATTACATGTAGTTTGACCAAAATTAAAAAAGAATTTGATCTGCTGTAAAGTGTAACAACACCAGACCGTTGGCGCCCTCTGCAGGCATTTGTTATAATACATAATGTACACACGATGATTGTTTATATTTTGTATATTATGCATGTTAACAGTGTTGCTCTATGAAACTATATGATTACTTGTTTTTGATGCATTATTTGATCCAAATATTATTGCCTCATTGTTACTGTATATGTATTTTAAGTCATTTTAAAGGCTTAAGTCTTTGCTTAGGTCTATTTTTATTACCACAAAAAAAAAAGATCTGATTACTCAATTAATCGTCAAAATAATCAACTGATTATTCGATTGCCAAAAGAATCGTTAGTGACAACCCTAAAGATGCACCAAACTCTTCCAGTCTCAGCTACAACATGCAGTGTTTGAGGGTGGGGCAAAGGAGACGTCATTTACTGATAGCCAATGAAAACCATAGGCTGGCATTATGCAAATATATTACACACCTATGTATGAAGTAAGCTTTGAATAACTGACAACTCATTTCAGCAGTTCAGAATTGCTTCTTTCTTTTGGCACACAAAAACTCAATTTATCTACATTTTGATTTTTGAAACTTTGCAGACCTTTTATAGTCACAAACAGCTATATTACAAAATATAATATCCGAAAAACCATAATAGGGGCACTGCTTAACGCTTTATTGCAATGCATCTAGTCAGGATAAAGAGAGTGATGAGCCTAGTTAGTTTGTTGGTCGGTTATGGCACTGTTTTGTATCTAAAGTCAGTAGAAACACATCTGTTTCTAAGAGAGAGCCGGCTGTGCTTCAGGTGACAGATGCAGAGGATAGTGTGGCAGTTCTGATAGTGATTTCCTTCAATCACTTTTTAGACAATGCCCAAAGATTCATCTCTCTCTGATCCTCATGTGCATCTTTCATGGCGTTTTCTCTCATCTTGCTCTCTCTCCTGTCTCTGTCCATCAGGTCAGTTGTGTGGAGATCAGCGCTCTCTCTCTCTCTCTCTCTGATTTATCTCTTCGTCTGTCTGTCAGGAGTAACTCGGCACAGATGTTATAGTCGGTGGGGTTTCTGAGGGTGGAGATTATGCTGTAACACACGACAGTATTTACCGTGGTACCGCTGAAGAACAGACGTGATTACTGAAGCATTGTTCCTCTAATCCACATGAGAGCCACAGTTAATACGCCACCTCCAACCCCACACAATACCACACACACACACACACACACACACACACACACACACACACACACACACACACACACACACACACTATAATAAACACACACATGCTAACAAAACAATGATGCATACGGTATATTCTTAAATCAAGACAAGTAGAGATGCATTTCCTAGAATTAGTAAACCTACAGAGAAACACACACGCATGCAAACCGACACACTTCATCCTCAACAAAATCACTTAAAAATAGTTCTAAACAAAAATGACGCACTTATGCAGACATTATATATTCATAAAGCAAAACAAATACATGTGTCAAACCACCACAAGTATTCTGACAAAGTCGCTCCTGCTGCCCAAGGGTGAACACACACACACACACACACACAAACACACTGTGTTAATCCTGATGGTGGGTATGAAATGAGAGCCATTAGAGCATAAAAACAACCACTCAAAGAGATCAAACACACTAACAGCACAGAGAATGTGTGAGGAGATTAAATACCTTGAAGAAACCAGCAAACACACACACACACACACACACACACACACACACACACACACACACACACACACACACACACACACACAACACAACAAAATTCAGTTTAGAATACAGACGGTTCTGGTTCTGGATGCTGATTGGCCAAAACAACATGTCAGCAGTGTTAAACACACAATGATATCAACTATTAACCACTAGATCTACTAGCACAAAGATTCCCAAACTTTTTTGTCAGTCAAACTCCTTTGACCTAAAATATTTACTTGAATTAATATTTCAATAATTTGCATGTTCTTGGTTCTCTGATAAAGGACTATTATCATTAACTAGAACTAAAATGAGTAAAAATATTTGTTAATTGAAATGAATAAAATATCAATGAAAAACTTAAGTTGAAGCAATAAAATTACTAAAATGTAAAAATAGACACTGAAACCGAACTAAAATTGAAATAAAAAAATAACATAAATAGTCATATTTATTTGAACTAATAAAAATAAAGAAAGTGCATACATTTTATTTACTTTATTTAAATGTACAATTTTTATGATTTAATTGTTAGCTTTTTAATCAACATAATATCTGGTTAGGAAACCCCACACTAGTGGAAGGTTGACATAAATCAATTGATTATCTGTTCAATACATTAAAAAAACAAAAAAAGTAATTAAACAAAAGAGCAAAAAAAACAAAAAAAAAAAAACACTATAATCTTTCTAACTTTATAAGCATCAATCCTTAAGCATTTAAAATCATGCCAGTGGACAAAAAAAAAAAAAAATCCCCCAAATTGAAGAATCATCCAAATATCTAAATAATGAATATTTCATGAACAATTTTGGGTAATTTTCCCATCTATTTCCTCTTTTCAGCTGTTTAATATAAATGATTTATTAAATTTCCAGTGCATGCTCCCAACCCAGGCGTTCTCACACCCACATGCTGAAAAGACTCTTCGCTGTAGAAATATAACGTCTGCGGTTTAATCTGGATGTATCAGAGAGTTATTTTAAAAGCGCAGAGCAGTGAAGCTTTCCATCAAACTCCATTATCAGGGAGAAGCGCCTCCTGCCGGGCCTGAATCCAGAGCGAAAACACTCCTGCTGAGAGCCTTCGGACTAATAAACACTGAAAAATGATCCGGCCGTGAAGGGGCTGCATTTCTACAGATGTTAGTATGCATCAGCATACAGCAGTAAACAAACTAGTGGATGAACAGATGGACAGAACAATGGATGGATGGACAGAATGATGGATGGACGGATGGACAGAACAATGGATGGATGGACAGACGGACAGATGATGGATGGATGGATGGATGGATGGATGGATGGATGGATGGATGGATGGATGGATGGATGGATGGATGGACGAAAAGATGGATAGACAAACAGAACAATGGACGGACGGACGGACGGATGGATGGACAGAACGATGGATGGATGGATGGATGGATGGATGGATGGATGGATGGATGGATGGATGGATGGATGGATGGACAGACGGACAGAACAATGGATGGATGGACGGACGGACAGAACAATGGATGAATGGACAGAACAATGGATGATGGATGGATGGACAGACGGACGAAAGGATGGATGGACAGACAGACAGAACAATGGATGGATGGATGAATGGACGGACAGAATGATGGATGGATGGATGGATGGATGGATGGACAGTATGATGGATGGATGGATGGACGGATGGATGGATGGACGGACGGACGGACAGAACAATGGATGGATGGATGGATGGATGAATAGATGGATGAATAGATGGACAGACAGACAGACAGACAGACAGGATGATGGATGGATGGATGGATGGATGGATGGATGGATGGATGGATGGATGGATGGATGGATGGACAGGCAGACAGAACGATGGATGGATGGATGGATGAACAGGCAGAATAATTGATGGATGGATGGATGGATGGATGGATGGATGGATGATGGACTAAAAACATAGATGTTGCATAAACTAAAGTATTTATTGTTATCAAATTCTGTTTGCAGTGAGACTGATCTGTTTCTCACTCCTGTCATTCATTAGTGCACACACACACACACACACACACACACACACACACACACACACACAATCACTCATTAAGATTCATTTAGCAGCTGTTTTGGCATCAATGACTATTAGGCAAATTAATGATGCAATCAGCTGCTACACAAACCTGATGGCTGAACACACTGTACAACATACACACAGTTTGTGAACCACAGATGCATCAAGCAGCACAATTTCACGTGCTGTTACCTTTGCATTGCAATACGTGCCAGAACATTCGTAACACAATGCAAGTATACAAACTGCGCTATAGTGAGCATTTTCACCTCAAATAATTTCACAGCAGAGAAACAGTTTGAAGAGAGACTTGTTGAGCAAGTTAAACTTAGAATGGTTGACAAGTTCATATATGCTATATAAGAGGAAGCAGTGGTGTTTGTGTGAGTGTGAAGCTGTCACAGGAACAGCACTGGCAGTGTGAATGAGCATCAGCCACAGTCTGTTTCTGCAGTGCTGCTCAATGACGGCATCCAGGGGCCCCACAGGCAGAGTCATAAATCACAGGCAGACACAGGCCCTTAATGACCGTCAGGCAGCACCGTTACACTTCTTGACAAAACGTTGCAGACAGAACGTGCCGGAGGACATGCGACCCTGTCAAAAACCCTAAAAAACTACCACACCGCCTTAAAAACGTCCACCTTAATCTCAGCCCAAAGCAGCTGGACGCTCATTTCCTTGTGTTTTGTTTTGTTTTCAGCACACGTTCAGAATCGCCTCAGAATAGAGGACTAGCATACTACTCGTCACAACTCTTTCTTATTGGGTTTCTTGCGGGTTTCGAGAACACGAGCAGGTCATATTTCAAGCCAAATTGCATTAAAACTGTATTCCACAATGCAATGCACTTCGAAAATATCAATGGCAACTGCCTCTTTTTACACATAATAGGAATAAAAATGCAAATAAAAATGATTAATGAATAATAAAATGAATTGAAAAAATGCAGACAATTAAACTAAAGTAGACAGTAAAGACATTTATAATGTTACAAAATATTTTTATTTCAAATAAATGCTGTACTTTTGACCTTTCTATCTGAACAAACCTGAAAAAAAAAAAACTTTAAAAGGTAGCAAAACTTTCAAATGGTAGTGTACAGCTTTTGGAAATCTTACATATTGCATACTACTTAAACATGATTTAAAATATATGGTAGGCATAATATATACTGTGATTTAATATTATATTAAATATATTAAATATTATATTAAATATTATTTAATATTATAATATTTAATATACGTGTGTTTAATAATAAAGTGCTTATCACTTAGGGGTAGGTGAAAAGATATGCGCTGAATTGAGAAAGTGAGTGGGTCCATTATCATTGGTCTTAAAACACACAATGACAATATCTCTCCTAAGAATCTCCTATCTTTAAGAATCAATCGCACAAACTTACTGAGAGTAGAGCATTCGGGAGCGGACGATGAATTTGAAGATGTACTCGAGGGCTTTGAGTGTCCTCAGGATGGGTTCACAGGCCTCTCCCCGACTGGACACGTCCAGATACGTCTTCAGCACGGACATCAACTTCCTACAGCACACGGAAAGAGACAGAGAGTTTGTGTGTGTGTTCATGAGGTTTTGTAGGCACAGTAACCACAATAATTCTCTAAATAACTTTAAAGGTGCAGTGTGTAATATTTATGAGGATCTATTGACAGAAATGCAATATAATATACATACATAACTATGTTTTCAGTGGTGTATAAAGACCTTACATAATGAACTGTTGTTTTTATTACCTTAGAATGAGCCGTTTCTATATGCATACACCACAGGTCCACTTACAGTGAAGTCGCCATTTTGCACCACCATTGAGGTGGGTGTCGAGGTGGGCGAGCGAGAGACGTGGGAAGAGCGAGCGAGGCCGGTGCGTGATTGAGAATGAGCCGGTCTCGAGTCCTCTCATGAGATATAAGGACGAGCGACGCTCATTCTCAATCACACACCAGTCTCGCTTGCTCCTCCCATGTCTCTCGCTCACCCACCTCGCCACAGCCATGTTTCTACAGTAGCCTTAAATGGACAAACTCTAGTCACTCTCTGCTCTCTCCGACGACAACATTTTTGTCCTGTGTTGGCCCCTGTAGCTTCTCTATTTGCTTCGAAATGGAAGGGTGAGCGTTCAGTGATGGAAATTCACAACCTCACCACTAGATGCCGCTAAAATTCACACACTGCACCTTTAACTAAATGCATTTAAACTACAAAATCAAGAACACACTAGTAACGCAGTATACCAACAGTAATGCTACTATGACAATCTCATCAGCTAGGACCTATTATGCTTTTATACATGTTCAACTCTCTCTAGTGCGTAATGTTGCTGTTTGAACATTAAAAATTTCTGCAAAGTTGCAAAGCACAAAGTCCCACCAGTGGGAGTTCTTTTCTATATCATTGTCAGTGTTTCTGAACTCCCTGAAACGCCTCCATTGTAGTCTTGAGTTTTCTTCCAGGAACAAACACGTCACAATATTCCTCATTTAAATAATTCCCGCCCAAGGCATACGCTAAATAAAGGGGCGGAGCCTGAAAAGCGAAGCCAAAACTTTTCGATCGCCCCCAGGTGGCTGGTCCCAGTTTAGGTCATGAACCCCCAATGGGATGTGAGACAAACTAAACAATCAAATTACACTTCAAATTATTTTTTACAAAGATGGTTTCTACCATTTTAGGTAGCTTTTATCATGATGTTAGTTGAAGTGTTCGTTCTTTAAATAAGTTTGGTTTTAGTTAGTTATTTGATGCTATATAAACGGGGGTGGGACATCATGATTGACAGATCTGAGCAAAGAAGTCACATAGGCACCAACAGACTTTTCCGGGACTCTCGGGAGGAAATTGGAGCTTTACCTTTCTTTTCTACATTTCCATAAATGTTTATTTCACACAGACATAACAAGCTTGTGATTGATTCTGCAGGAGTGTGGGCAGGGCCTTGTAATCAGCGCAAGATGTCCGCGCCGTATTGGGACATTGGCGGCTTTTTTTACAATGGAAGAGAGTGAAGATGCGTCATCCATCTTTAATTACAGTCTATGGTTGAAACTCGCAGTTATGGTAAGGGGCGGGACATTTCTCAAACCCACTTGAAGCGCTTGACCAATCATAATACACTGGTGCAGCTGACCAATCAGAGCACATTGTGCTTTAAAGGAGGAGGGGCTTCATAGAGACAGGAACTAAACAGAGTGTTACTGACAGACTGGGAAGAGAGGAGCTGCAACAATGGAGAATATGGGAAAATGTTTTTGTGAAGATTGAAGCATGAAAACAGGGCGTAATAAGTCCTCTTTAATAATTGATTCACTCCCATTTCTGTGGATTTAGGCTGCATTTATATTACATGGTTCAAATGATCCAGCTCTGACTTTTCCTCCCATCATTTCGGCATAGATTGGATGTGACCCACGAACGTGTAAGCAGGAAAAAAGCACAGGCCACATTCACATGTGGAAATAAATCGGAATATGAATTGGATACGTGCATTTGCGCCTGCCAAATATTCCCCAATATTCCCCCGTCATTGCGAGTCGTACGTCACTGAAAAAGAGACAGTGACAAGTGATGTCAACTCCGGTGGACACCATCACACGACTATTTTCAATGGCACAATGGAGGATGAAGGCTCAACCCAATGTTTTGCTGACCTTTAAAGTTGGTGTGGAAATCAAAAGCTTTTATTATCAAATAGTCTGCGTCTATTGCAAATCATGCCGTTTTTACTTCCTTTTTGGCCTAAGCTTTTCTGGGTCAGTAAGTCTACCTTAGGTTGTTTTGCTGAGAAACTGAGAGTGTAAATGCAGATATCGGGTATGGGTCACTTTTAAAAGAAGATGTAAACTGGTCAGATATAGTCAATAAATTGAATTGGGCATTAAGACCTGAAGTGGAAATGCAGCCTTGGAGTATTTGAGGATCTGTAATTGATTCATGTACATTTGAGACTCATACACACATACTGCCATCTAGTGTTTAGAAGCACAAGAAGAGCTCTTGACTTACTTGTAAGCCAGTGTGGCGCTGAAGTGTTGTTTGATATAGGCCTCCAACACAGTGTTAAAATGCTGAAACTTTCTATCTGCGATCAGACCGATGATATAGATCTGAGAGAGAGAGAGAAAGAGAGAGAGAGAGAGAGAGAGAGAGAGAGAGAGAGAGAGAGAGAGAGAGAGAGATTGATCTGCAATGCATCAATTATAACTATGGTTCATAACCAGGGGGCTGAAATTCACTGGGGGCCACAAGAGGTTTTATTCAACACACACACACACACACACACACACACACACACACACACACACACACACATATGAGAAAAATGCTTGAAAAGGAATAAAATTGGGAAATCACTTTAATATAATTTTACATATATCCCATAAAAGAACCTTTTTAACACCCATGGAACCTATTAATTGCACAAAAAGCGTTCTTTATTTTATAATTTAACATTATAAATCATTGAAAACAAACAACTATTGAATCTTCCTGTAATATTATATCATTTTATATTCTCAATATTTATAATTTAGGGACTAGAATATGTCACCAGAAGTGAGCGAAATAGGACATTTGGGAGCATCCTCATTTAGAAAAATTATTTATAAATACAGTAAATAATGGCTTTCATGTTCTTGCAGGGTTTGGGTTAGTCATCACTTTAATTAGCTTTATATAAACACAATAGAAGTCTTTGAAATTCTCCCAATTAGCTAGAAATTACACTCTTAAAAATAAAAGTGTCCTTATTGGCATCAATGGTCCCATAAAGAACCTTTAACACCCATGGAACCTATTAATTGCACAAAACGTTCTTTATTTGTTGAAAAGGTATTTATTTGTTTAATATTATTAAAATTTTCTTCCCACTACAGTGGGCAGAAAAAAAGGTGGGGAACCAAAAATGATTGTTCTGCGAAAAATCCCTTTTGGAACCTTTGTTTTTGAGTGTAAATGTGTGTGTGTGTGTGTGTGTGTGTGTGTGTGTGAGTGTGTGAGTGGAGTGAGGAGTGAGAGTGAGTGAGTGAGGAGTGAGTGAGTGAGTGAGGAGGAGTGAGGAGGAGTGAGTGAGTGAGTGTGAGTGAGTGAGTGTGTGTATGTGAGTGAGTGAGTGAGTGTGTGGAGGAGGAGTGAGTGAGGTGTGTGTATGTGAGTGAGTGAGTGAGGAGTGTGTATGTGAGTGAGTGAGAGAGGAGTGAGAGAGGAGTGTGTGTGTGTATGTGTGTGTGTGAGAGAGAGAGAGAGTGAGTGTAGGAGGAGGAGTGAGGAGGAGGAGTGAGTGAGTGTGTGTGTGTGAGGAGTGAGTGAGGAGGAGGAGTGAGTGAGGAGTGAGTGTATGTGAGTGAGTGAGTGAGTGAGGAGTGAGTGAGGAGGAGTGTGTATGTGTGTGTGAGAGAGAGAGAGGAGGAGGAGGAGTGAGTGGAGTGAGGTGTGTGTGTATGTGGAGTGAGTGAGGAGTGAGTGAGTGAGTGAGGAGGAGTGAGGAGGAGGAGTGTATGTGGAGTGGAGTGAGGAGGAGTGAGTGAGTGTGTGTGTGTGTGAGTGAGTGAGTGAGTGAGTGTGTGTATGTGAGTGAGTGAGTGAGTGAGTGTGTGTGTATGTGAGTGAGGAGTGTGTGTGTATGTGAGAGGAGTGAGTGAGAGAGAGTGAGAGGAGTGAGTGGAGTGAGGAGGAGTGAGTGTGTGTGTGTGAGTGAGTGGAGGAGTGAGTGAGTGAGTGAGTGTGAGTGAGTGAGTGAGTGTGAGTGAGTGTGGAGTGAGTGATGTGGAGTGGAGGAGTGAGTGTGTGAGTGAGTGAGTATGTGGAGTGAGAGGAGTGAGTGAGGAGTGAGGAGGTGTGTATGTGAGTGAGTGAGGAGGAGTGTGTGTGTATGTGGTGGTGAGTGAGAGTGAGGAGTGTGTGTGTGAGAGGAGGAGGAGTGAGTGAGTGTGTGAGGAGTGAGGTGTGTGTGTGTGAGGAGGAGAGGTGTGAGTGTGTGTGGATGTGAGTGAGTGAGTGTGTGTGTGTATGTGAGTGAGTGAGTGAGTGAGTGAGTGAGTGAGTGAGTGAGTGAGGAGGAGTGAGTGAGTGTGTGTGAGTGAGTGAGGAGTGAGTGAGGAGTGAGTGAGGAGGATGTGTGTGTGTGAGTGAGTGAGGAGGAGTGAGTGAGTGAGTGAGTGAGTGAGTGAGTGAGTGAGTGAGTGAGTGAGTGAGTGTGTGTGTGTGTGTGTGTGTGTGTGTGTGTGTGTGTGTGTGTGTGTGTGTGTGTGTGTGTGGCATGGTAAACCCTACATTATGAGGACAAAATGTCCCCACAAAGATGGCACTGTCCGAAATCCTTGTCCTTGTGGGGACAATTTTTGGTCCCCATGAGGAAAACATCTTATAAATCATACTAAGTGATGTTTTTTGAAAATGTAAAAATGCAGAAAGTTTACTATGATGGGTAGGTTTAGGGGTAGGGGTAGTGTAAGGGGAGAGAATATACAGTTTAACTGGAATGTACAGTATAAAAACCAATATGTCTATGGAAAGTCCCCATAAAACATGATGTGTGTGGATGCTGCTTACCAGAGCGTCAAACACCAAAATATCATAGTCATCAGTCTGAGAGTGTTCCATCATGATGTTGAACAGGGCGTCCAAGGTGTCCTGCAGGAACTACACACACACACACACACACGTAAACTAACATGCATACTGAGCTACAGATGCTCATGTGTAGTTTGAGTGCAACACACCTTCACAACCTCCTCTCCATCAATGAGTTTGAGCTCTTGTAGGTTTTGTTTCAGCATTTCAGGACGAGTTCTCCACTTCAGCAGACCCAACAAACCCACTAAGAGACAGACAGAGATAGTGTAACCTCAACTGACTCTTAATTATCATTCATTAATGAATCTGTTTAGTTCATGTGTTTAGCAGTGAATATATCCATGTGTGTCTCTGTGTGTGTGTGTGTGTGTGTGTGTTCATTAGGGTTGCATTGTGATGAATGCTTCCGGAAGATTCATTAGCGTGATTAACGGGCTTTCTCAAGAACAGCTGTTACAGCACACCTGCGTCTCTGTGTGTGTGTGTGTGTGTGTGTGTGTGTGTGTGTGTGTGTGTGTGTGTGTGTGTGTGTGTGTGTGTGTGTGTGTGTGTGTGTGTGTCCGTGTCCTTAAGGGGCTTCAAGATAAAAGTCATTCAATAATAGCACACACACATACACAAACACAATGTAAATACTTAGATTTAACCCTATAAAGCCTACTGTATCTTATTTGATGAGAACATTTCTAAGGCGTCTATATTATCAACATGATCAAAACTAAAAAAAAAACACTGTTGCATACAATCTACTACATGCCGCCTGTCATCTGATGAATTTTTTTTATTAAGGTCTATTAGTACAAACATCCACTTCAGCTCATGTTTTTTTTGCTATGAAATCTTAACTGATTTTTGTTAAGTAAACATAAGAATAACTTTGATGTTGTTAGTGATATGTCTAGATGAACACTACTGGACTCGACTTAGGTTTACTTTATTTTCCATACATTTTTTTTTTTTTTTTTGAAAAATCATGTTAAAACGCAAGTCTCAAATATGATCATCAGGCTTGTGAGGGAGGTTTATTTGTTCATCTATCAATTATCATTGCATTGCATTAAATGTTTTAAAACTGCAAATATCATCTTAATAAGACATTATTGGCAGAGTGACGACTGATAAATATGTATTTTATGTCTTCTATACTGTTATAAAGATCTCACTGATTTGCATTACAAGCATCAGAATTTCATCTTACTTTTTGACCATATAAATATCATCATCTGCACTAAAATCATATTTTTTTACTCAGTTTGGGCCTCCTTGAGTTTGAGCTCCATATTCTCACTATATCATACGAACCATAAAAGCCTAATGTATCAAATATGATGCTAAACAAAAATGCATATTCTTTTAGATTTTGCCTAATAGCTCAATAAACTGTTGCATTAAAAAGGACTATTATTGTGTATGTAAGGCTTTGCATGGTTTATATGTAAATATTTGAATTAATATTTAAAAAATAATAATGTTTAAATTGTTTCTTAACATTAAGACATTCCTGGTCTTTTGTGAGTCCGTGCATGTTATTGTAAAACATTGTTTGTCTTCTTTCATCAAAATGTAATAACCTGCTTTGCTTCTGAAATGGCTTTCCTTTTCAGCTGATGTCATATGGAGACCTCTTATTTTTCAACTTCCTGTCATGTAGAAACACTTGATCACCTAATGAATAAAATCCTGCCCTACATATTTTCCCCCACTGAATTGTTTTTTTTTTGTTTTGTTTTTTCACTTGGAAATTCATCACATTACAGAAGTGAAATGGACTGTGAATATCGTTTTCATTTTGAATATAAAAGCTACATGCCGCACTTTTCCCCGTCTCCCCAACGCACACACATACACACCGTTCTGCGTGAGTTTGGTGGAGCAGACGAGCGTTGCGATGGTGAAAGTGTCTCTGGAGCTGAACGACAGCCCTCCCACACTGCTGGAGCTGCGCATCAGCGTCGCCCCCTTGTGACTGTCGGGGTTGCTGCGCTCAGACGGCAGGGACAGGTACGAGCTGACTTCCTCCATACGCTTACTGTCACCCTACAGAAAGACAGGAGATGCAGCATGTCCATATTTGTAAACATTTAAATCAACTGATTAACCTAACTGTTATCCACCATATTACCTATGGAGGCCAGAACCTGCAGAAATTCAAAATAAACACCAAGACACCCAGTGGACTGTAGGTTTCTGGTCTAATACCTGTGTTAATTTTGTAATCAGAGAGAAAAATTGGACTCCCAAAAGCACGGTGAGTCTAAGTCGACTGTAAACCGAATGCACCAAAGGTCTCTACGATCTACATAGACTCACAATGCTTTTGGGAAACACGGCCCTGCATTGTTCTGTTTATAAATAAAGGAAAAAAGTAATTCATAAATGAATGCACGATTAAATGTAATTAAAAATGAGTTAAATTGGTTATTTATCCCTTTATTTATTTATAATGTCTGCAGGTTTGGGCCTCCATAATAATGAGACAAATGTTTACTCATTTGTACAGTAAAGTCTACACTGTAAAAGAAAAATTATTTTTTGTCTTGTTTAAACATTCTTAAATCAAGAAACATGCACTTGAGAGGATAAATTACTTAAAGGATTAGTTCACTTTTAAATAAACTTTTGCTGATAATTTATCGCCCCCATGTCATCCAAGATGTCCGTGTCTTTCTCTCTTCAGTCGAAAAGAAATGAAGGTTTTTGATGAAAACATTCCAGGATTTTTCTCCATATAATGGACTTCAGTGGGCCCCAAACGGTTCAAGGTCCAAATGGCGATACCAGACGATGAATAAGGGTCTTATCTAGCCAAACCATCAGTCATTTAACAAACGTTTTATAAGCACAAATGCTCGCCTTGCTCTGTTCTGTGATGCGCGTTCGCAGTTACATTGGTCACCCTTGACGTAGGCTGAAGAACAGAGTCAGTGTTTACAAATGTGCGGAAGGAGGACCATATATACATTTTCAAATGTCTTTGCGTCAGTTTATCGTTTAAAATGCCCATTTCGTGTGCGTATCCTGGGTGTTTTAATATTAGAAAGCCTAAAAGAAAATTTTCAAGCGTGACCTTTTCAACGTAATCGCGTATGACATGATGCTACGAACGCGCTTCACAGAACAGAGCAAGGCAAGCATTTGTGCTTATAAAACTTAAACTTTTTTCCTTTTTTTTTGACCGATGGTTTGGCTAGATAAGACCCTTATTCATCGTCTGGTATCGTCATTTGGGCCTTGAACCGTTTGGGGCCCACTGAAGTCCATTATATGGAGAAAAATCCTGGAATGTTTTCATCAAAAACCTTCATTTCTTTTCAACTGACGAAAGAAAGACACGGACATCTTGGATGACATGGGGGCGAGTAAATTATCAGCAAAAGTTTATTTATAAGTGAACTAATCCTTTAAGAGTCTTATTTGCTTAAAAAAAAAAAAAAAAAAAAAGAATAATCAATGAATAATCAATGAATAATATATATATATATATATATATATATATATATATATATATATATATATATATATATATATATATATATATATACACTGACCTAAAGGATTATTAGGAACACCATACTAATACTGTGTTTGACCCCTTTCGCCTTCAGAACTGCCTTAATTCTACGTGGCATTGATTCAACAAGGTGCTGAAAGCATTCTTTAGAAAGGTTGGCCCATATTGATAGGATAGCATCTTGCAGTTGATGGAGATTTGTGGGATGCACATCCAGGGCACGAAGCTCCTGTTCCACCACATCCCAAAGATGCTCTATTGGGTTGAGATCTGGTGACTGTGGGGGGCATTTTAGTACAGTGAACTCATTGTCATGTTCAAGAAACCAATCTGAAATGATTCGAGCTTTGTGACATGGTGCATTATCCTGCTGGAAGTAGCCATCGGAGAATGGGTACATGGTGGTCATAAAGGGATGGACATGGTCAGAAACAATGCTCAGGTAGGCCGTGGCATTTAAACGATGCCCAATTGGCACTAAGGGGCCTAAAGTGTGCCAAGAAAATATCCCCCACACCATTACACCACCACCAGCCTGCACAGTGGTAACAAGGCATGATGGATCCATGTTCTCATTCTGTTTACGCCAAATTCTGACTCTACCATCTGAATGTCTCAACAGAAATCGAGACTCATCAGACCAGGCAACATTTTTCCAGTCTTCAACTGTCCAATTTTGGTGACCTTGTGCAAATTGTAGCCTCTTTTTCCTATTTGTAGTGGAGATGAGTGGTACCCGGTGGGGTCTTCGGCTGTTGTAGCCCATCTGCCTCAAGGTTGTGCGTGTTGTGGCTTCACAAATGCTTTGCT
Source organism: Paracanthobrama guichenoti (assembly GCA_018749465.1). Taxonomy (NCBI): domain Eukaryota; kingdom Metazoa; phylum Chordata; class Actinopteri; order Cypriniformes; family Gobionidae; genus Paracanthobrama; species Paracanthobrama guichenoti. The sequence goes on from CM031956.1 coordinate 21,722,649, forward strand.
GCATACCTCAGTTGTAACGAGTGGTTATTTCAGTCAAAGTTGCTCTTTTATCAGCTTGAATCAGTCGGCCCATTCTCCTCTCTGACCTCTAGCATCAACAAGGCATTTTCGCCCACAGGACTGCCGCATACTGGATGTTTTTCCCTTTTCACACCATTCTTTGTAAACCCTAGAAATGGTTGTGCGTGAAAATCCCAGTAACTGAGCAGATTATGAAATACTCAGACCGGCCCGTCTGGCACCAACAACCATGCCACACTCAAAATTGCTTAAATCACCTTTCTTTCCCATTCTGACATTCAGTTTGGAGTTCAGGAGATTGTCTTGACCAGGACCACACCCCTAAATGCATTGAAGCAACTGCCATGTGATTGGTTAATTAGATAATTGCATTCATGAGAAATTGAACAGGTGTTCCTAATAATCCTTTAGGTGAATGTATATTTATACACACACATACAAAATTAATTGAGTTTATGCTTGAAACAAGAAAAAATACCTGTCAATGGTGTCAGAAAAATAAATTTATTTCAAAGGGAAAACAACATCATGTTTCTGACCCCATTGACAGATATAATTATTGTTTTAAGCATAATCTCAGTTCATTTTAGTTATTTTTTTCAGAAAACAAGACTTCATAATTTAAGCAATTTTCCAGTTAATGTATCTTGATTTAAGAACGATATTTGTAATGGAAAACAAGAAAAAAAAAATACTAAGACAATATTTTTTGCAGTGTATGGAAGACATGCGGGTAGTTTTAAACTGAATTTTACAGTTGTTGTTTTTTGCACTTATATTGGGTATTCTTTCCCAAATTATCAAGCTTAAGATCATTAAGGACATCTACATTTGCTTCAAGGTAAACTTCTGCTTTCTAGAAATTAACGTTGGTAACTTATGCTATTGTGTGTATTGACTGAAATCATATAGAGGTGCAGTAGCTAAAAAGTTCACAGACATTAAAAATGATTATGTTCACTTATCAATATTGCAATTGCAAATAGGAGGTTTGTGCTACTGTAATTTTAAGATTATTAATTTGTGAATGATTGGCAAACCTTCTGCATATCAGCTGTAAAGACTATCAAATGAGGCTTCACATCTTTAATCCTTACTGCATCGTTTAGTCCTATATAAAATAATAATTTTTAAAAAAAGAATGGCGGATGAAAATGCTATGCAACAGTACAATCCACTCAAAACCCATATAAGAATAATATCAAATCATTTTTAACACTTTTTGTCCACATTAAGACTGTAAGTATGTGTTTCTGACCTTAAAGACAGTGAGCTCATGTATGCCATCTCTCAGAACGGTTCCGTCTTCCTTCATCAGACGCACAAACGCCATCGCAAAGTTCCTTTCACTCTTGTCCTTCGCTGCACAACACAAATTACACATTTATTCATATCTGAATTCATTTCCACCAACATGCAGCATCATATCTGGTAGTATATGACAGATTGGACATGAAGAGTCTAAGTTAAAGTTATGTGGCTTTTAATTCAGTAGCTTTGAGCTCATCTAGATGCTAGTGCACACATCTATGTTTTCATCCAACGTGCGAATTTAACTTATGCACAGAATTAGAATATCACATAACATATTTCCGAATAGAGCACTGTTTCCATCCAGTCAGGAGAACAAAATCACCACTTCATGATAAACTGCCGCTAAACATCACTAAGAAAAATTGAAGCTGCTGCAGTAGGGAAACCCACTGTCCATAATAATATTCATATAGGCCTATAATAAATGACTTGCGCCTCAGAGCGGGCAGATAAAACACAACAAATGCGGTCATGTTATCTTGTGCTTGGGAGCGCAGACTTCTAAGACAGTTCTGGCAGGTAATTAAACCGAATTATACATGACAGACTTTGCTCAGGCATTTCAGATGCTATGCAACGAGATCGGTCCACTGGTTGGTCCAGTTATCCCGTCCCATCGGAAAGTCAGATGTCTTTTTAGATGCGCATGAAGAAATGTATTTGGTAAATGTGAAAAAAATTTATCCGACTCGACTGAGCGCATTGAGCGTGTGTCCCCCCCCCAATTTTTTTATTTTCTAAAATCTTGATGTTTCCATCCAGCATTTTAGTATGCGATCCCAGCAAGCAATAGACATTATTTCGCAAACCTCGGTTCTATGAGTAGCCCACTTCTAGCCAAAAGAATTTTGGTTGAAAAAAATGTTACAATGTTTTTTTGCCAAAATAACTTGCGAGATGTATGATATTCCATCACGTAAGTAAAGTCAACAGTGATTACAAGGTGTCTGGTTTCATTTCTTTGACATGTTCATGTTCTAGATGACTAGTCTATTCTTGGGCTATGGTTAGACGTAACAACATTTTGCCTTGTTTTAGCCTAAATGTCAGGGCTGTGTTTGGACGGTGATTAGATGTCTTTTAAGGGCAAAATTGCTTGCTGGGATATCCCAAAATGCACATAAAATTAGGTGGACACAAACATAGATGACTCATGTTTCATTGAACAGATTTTGGTCCAATCACATGCTCTATAGAATGAGGATGCCCCTCCCCTTTTTTTCAATCAGCTGAACTTTAAATGAGATTGGGGCAGCATTCAAATTTGCATGTGTCTACTGTACTATGGTAGTAGACATGTTAATGTTAATGTCAGCAGCTGAGACTATTTTCAAGGCAAGAGCTATGTTGTACAGTTATATAGCAGCTGTATAAAACCAAACTAAATACAACAGAAAATACAATATATTACACAAGATGTTTAAGGGCCCTATCATACACCCAGCACAATGCAATACCAGGCGCGACTCAACTTTCTAGTTTCAGCCTGACGCAGTTATCATTTTCACGTCCAGCTCCACGTTGTTTAAATAGCCAATGCACTCGTGCCCATCTGTTCGCCCATGGGCGTGCTGGTCTGAAAACCAGGTGTGTTCAGGCGCATTGTTGGCGTGTTGCTATTTTGATGCAACTGAAATGACTGTGCCATTGACCAACAAAAACCTGGTCTAAAGTCAATGGCGCAGTATTTTTTGTGTTATTTAAAGGACGTGTTAGTAATATGTGCCTATAGGTGGGAGCACAGCGTGTGTACACTCTCCTTATTACACACACAAGGACGCGCAGCAGCACACACACATGCCAAATATTAAAAATAAAAGGATTCCTCTCTGGAGAAGCGTTCAGTTTTTCCATTCACAAATTCTGCCATGTAAATAGCGAATCCGCCATGGTGCAAACGCAACTGGCTTTTAAAGGGAATGATGAGAGACGGGAGATGAGACTCTGATTGTTTTTTTGCACGTTACGCCCAAAACACACCCATGACTCATTAAGAGACTAGGCACAACCCTTTTGGATCCTGCGCCTGGCACGTTGACCGTTGTTTTTCCATCGTTAAACTTGCAAAAGTGGATTCGGACACACCCTTAGTGCACCTGCACCACGCGCTTCAGACCATGTGCTCAGATCGATAAAATAGGGCCCTTAAAGTTACATATGATAAAATTTCTAGAATGTTGGCAAACTGCTGATTGTTAAGTATATACTATTGAATATGGCAAGACAGTACGGCAGTACTGGTCATAAAATTATAAAATTATGACTTGATAATCACAATATCTCTCTGGTGTCTTCACATTCTTTTAATAATTGTAATTCAGAACTATGGAACCTTGTTTCCACCATGCAATAAAAAAAGTTTTTTTTATCTCTTTTTATCTCACAATTCTAACTTTTTTTCCTGTTGCAAGACATAGGCCTGGTTTCACAGAATTAGTTCAATGAGGGCATCTAAGCAGCTTTTATAAACTTGCCTTAGAAAAAAGCATTACTGGTGTGCATCTTGAGACAAAACAATGGCACTGATATATTTTAAGGTTTGTCAGGGCAAGTTGCTTTCAGTTAGAACAGCTCAAACATGCATTTTAGTCTGGGACTAGCTTAAGCCACGTCTGTGAACCCGGGGGCAAAACTCGCAATTGCGAATTTATATATTAAAATTCTGACTTTATTTCATGCAGTTGTAAGTTTATATTATGCAATTATAACTTTATAACTCACAATTGTGTGTTTATACAGTATCTCGCAATTTTGAAAAAAAAGTCCCAATTGTGAGATGAAAAGTCCTTTTTTATTCCATGGCAGAAACAAGCTTCAATAGAGAACATTACTGAAGGAACTGTGAAACTTACACTCCTGTGAGGAGCGATGACGAAACATGAACCGCAGGTGGATTCTGGGCATCTCCTCCAGAGGAATCGCCACCTACAGGCCGGAGGAAAGCATTACTACATACAGACTGAAAACCGAGCCGTAAAATAACATACCAGACTGAGGTTTCAGGACTGCATTTCTAGGACCCTCGTTTTTTGTATGTACTACTACTTTATACTATTTTATAGCACTTACTATTCAATCCTGCATTTGTATTAAGTAAGTTTTAAATGCGGTACTGAAACTGCATCATCCATTATTGCAGGATTATACTATTGGGGCCGGACACAAGAGGAATTACACTTTAAAAAACAGCATTAGTGTCAACATGAACCCACTTAATTTTTGAATGCATCATGCTCTTATGTTTGAACCTTCTCTCCAAATCACCTGGCTTCATAAATGGATGGATAAAATGGTTGAATGGATAGAATGTGTGGATGAACTCAAGTCATGCTCAACATTTTTCTTGTTTTTCTTAAACATGATGGCGGACAAATATGTTGTGAATGCTGTTTAACGCTCAGTGTCTCAGTCTCTCTCACCTTAAAAGTCTCCATCCAGCGGGGTTGTTTGATCTGGTAGTAAATGACTGATCTATATTCGTTCACAGGCCGATCTCCAGCTCCCAGACAGATCGAGTTCTGTACGACAAGAACACAAGAGAGCTGTCAATCAACACAGGAAACCCCGCCCCAATCAGAATATTTCCTCGTCTAATTCATCAGCTGACCTTTGACCTATCATTACAGATACATATATAGTTATTAAGAAGTTATTTAAAAGGTGTTCATATATTGTATAGGATTATATTGCAGGATTATACTATTGGGGCCAGATACAAGAAGATTTTAACTTTTTGGATACATTTTAAATGTATATATTTAAAATGCACAATTAAAACATGTATAAATAAAAATTACTGAAAATATTATTTGGATGGACATGAACTACCGCTCGACTACGATTTGACTTGTTAAAGTAAAATAAAAACGTTCGATAATATGTTCGATAAGATGTGATGTGAGCAACCTGTCTGACAGTTGTATGTCTTCTAGTAGTTGTGCAAAGTCAAATCTGAATCACAGAATCTCGCAGAGATTTTGGCTCTCTGTGGGCTTCTCCCCATGCTTCTCCCTTGACTTTATCGGACTTTATGCCTCCACGTCCCCCCGATTGCCTCACAGACAGTAAAAGATTGCCTGCGAGCTTCTGCTCCTGTCTATACGGTAATTTCTCTACTGTGCGACAGAGAGTCGCTCGGTTATGATGCAATCGTTAGCCTATTTTTACAAAAACGGCTTCTACTGGGCGATAGTGTAAGATACAAGGTAATGGAGACTTTTATACATTGTCGTGTTTCTTTAGAAATAAACAATGGACAAATGGAGTCTTTAAACGCCTCAGATGTAAAGTTATTCGCTGTCAAAGTGATGCCAAAATGAATGGGAGTCAATAGAATGCTAACAGCAGGTGATGGCTTGGTTAGCAATGGCAGCCCCTATGGAAGGTACGCTTTCCGGGTGCTGGATTACCCCCTTGTATCTAATTCATCAGCTGACCTTTGACCTCATGTTAAGCGGTTTCACTCACCGGCACGACCTTCCCCTCCTCGTCACACACCAGCATGATGACCTCCACGTTCTTCTGTGTGGTTTTGTTGTACTTGTCAAAGTCTCCGGAGTGCAGCGTGAGGTAGATGTCGTTCCGGATGTCACCCGGCATGATGATCTCAGGAAAACCCAGTTTTCGTGCAACCACAGTGCTCCGGTCCACCAGGTGGGGATATTCCTTTCGGATCTGGATGATGTCGCCCACGAGAGCTTTCATGGTGACCCACAGACCTGCGTGACAGGAGAAACACACTCTGATGCCCGGGTCGTTGAAAAACACACTCTTTCAAAGTTGTAAATAACTTAAAAATGTAATGTAATGTTTAATTCAGTGTGTTACTTATCATGACTTGTATATATGTGTGTGTGTGTGTGTGTGTGTGTGTGTGTGTGTGTGTGTGTGTGTGTGTGTGTGTGTGTGTGTGTGTGTGTGTGTGTGTGTGTGTGTGTGTGTGTGTGTAAAGACTTGTCATGTCTTTAATTATTTGTGAAACTTACTAGTAATATCTGAATGAAAATAGTTTCAAGGCCAATTCTTTCAGTAGACGTTTGTTAATGTTTTATAGCAGTTGCGCCATCAGGATATGACATCATGACAAAAATGCAAGCAATTTTTCAACAGTGTCTACACTTATATCATGATTTCATAACATTATTTAGAGCAGTGTATGATTTATAACAGTGGTGATGTGATGACTTCCAGTGTTGGGTAAGTCTAAAAATGAATTCATTACTGAAACAGTGTAATTAGATTATTGTACCAATTACTCTCTCTAAAAGATATTGCATTATCTATTACTTATTACTTTCTAAATCCCATATCAACCTCTGGCAGCTGAACAATATAAGGATAGACGTGTGTGTGTGTGTGTGTGTGTGTGTGTGTGTGTGTGTGTGTGTGTGTGTGTGTGTGTGTGTGTGTGTGTGTGTGTGTGTGTGTGTGTGTGTGTTGTGGGATTATGGGTATTAAAGCATTAAGTCATTTGAGCAGGGACTCATACCTTGACCTCCGCTGTCACCTCGTGACGACGTCACCTTGTTTAGAAGAGCGTGCAGAAAGTCATTCTCAGCTATGACTCTACAAACACACACACATAAACACAAGATTAGAGAAACATATAACACTAATTACTTTCAATAGCATCACTGTATATGTGCATTAGTAAATGCACATTAATACATGTAAAAAAAATTGTTACAAACATATGTACATACAAATGCATGCATTTCAACACACACACAGACACACACACACACATATATATATATATATATATATATATATATATATATATATATATATATATATATATATATATATATATATATATATATATATATATATATATATATATATATATATATATATATACGGCGCTCATAAATGATCAACGGACCAATACTTTGATTATTTATAATGACTCAAGCAAGACCGGCGCCGTGAAGTCTACAGACTGACAGGTTAACGGTGCTAAAAGGACACAAACCATGCTCGTGCAGCTCACCGTCATAAACCAGCCCCACCTCACACATACCAAAGGACATCGAACAGATCATATGACTGTTAACTTAGTTATTCTTCATTTTAGGTGTACTCCTCCTGTATGTATGCATGCTTTTTGTTATAACCATTTTAGATGTGTTTTGATAGGTTAGAAACTTATAGCCAGCGAAGGCTTAAGGAAAGATGGCGTCAATTCTCGCCATTCCTGTAACTCTTGGGTTAAAACCCCATGTTTGGTCTCTCAAATCTTTGTCTCGCAATTTGTAGGCCAGGTAGGCGGGTTGTGGGGTGCTATGATGCTATTTTGCTTTCTTTCATGCCAAAACCCCAAAGTCTGCATACCCAAAAAACCCCAAGTCTGCCCATTTGTGAGAGTCATAAAACATGTTAATGAGGTGAGACCCAAGACAAAGGGAGATTTCCCGCTTCTGAGTTCCTTCGCTCTGATTGGCTGTTCCGACCAAAGAGACGTGCCCCGTCGAGGCCTTTAAGAATGGGCCACAGACGCTCCCCGCTCTCTTGCTCTCTTGCTCTCTCGTCTTCTCTCTTCCTTCTTGCTTTCCTCTTCCTCTTCGCCACCTTCCAACGGATCTCATCACACAAGGGAACCAAAGTTGAATTTCCCGCGGACTCCAAGGACCCACCCGGCAAGATCGAAACACGGACCGGATCGCGGAATTCCCTTAAACACACGAGCTCACCACCAAGGAAACATATGCAAGTATCCATAAACTGTCGTTATAAAGTTTTGAGCTTATACCAATAAGCTGGACTGACTCCTTGTTTATGCTCATAGGTTGTGTCGATAATATCACCGTTGCTCTGTCGCTCTCTCTCTCTCTCTCTTTCTCCCTCTCTCTCCTTCCTGCTTTCAGTTAATTTGTGTATGTTTGTTTATTGTTTGTTGATTTTATTAAAATATATATATTCACACGTGATTGCGCTTGGTTTGCTCATACATAGGTCACTTTTACGGTGAACCGACCCTGTTACAAATTAAAAGAAAGCTATTTCTCCTGGCCAGAGAAACGCTGTTTAAGAGTTATTAAAAGACAGATATTTTGGTGGACAATTATCCGTCCTTTGAACTCAATCCTAGAATTAAAGAAATTTCTAAAAGTTGAATTAAGCCCTAGATATTAATAATTGTTTTAATCCGTTTTAATCAATTGTTAATATCAAAATTCCCCTCTGTGCGGATCTGTGCATGTTTGATCGTAACACGATTAAACGCATGCATAAATCCCGCACCATTTCCCCTGGGGCTAGATATTCGTTACAATATATATGGTCACACTTTAGATTAGGGTCATTACTGCTTATTAATAGTGTGGTAGTTGTTTAATTTAGGTATTAAGGGATTAAATTAAATTAAGGGATGTAGAATAAGGTCATGCAGAATAAGGCATTAATATGTGCTTTATAAGTACTAATAAACAGCCAATATCCAAATAATATGCATACTAATAAGCAACTAATTAATAGTGAGACATACACACACACACACACACACACACACACACACACATATATATATATAGTTCATTAGTACATGTAAAGACACATTAGGAATAGAAAATGTCATATAAAAAGTCAAAGTTAGAGTATGACAAAAAGCCCCAAAAAATGTATTCATATTTGAATGGACAAGAACTGGTACTGTCTCTTTAACTATGACAGATGCGTTTGGCTCAATGATTTACAGAAAATAAAAATTGTGTGAAAACTGATATCAAATCATTAAAAACTCAATTAAAACTGGATGAGCAAAGGATGAGAGAGCTTCCATGTTTGGGTTAACTATTCCTGTCAGCTACAGGAGACGAGAAGAGGAGAGACTTACGGATGAAACGGAATGAAATACTGCTTCTCTTCGTCACATTCTGTCTTTCCTTTGATGATGTCGCTGATGTCCATCACTGCCAATAAGATACAGATATATATCAGCTGTGTGTCTCTATGACGAATACAGATCAGATGAGAAGATTCACCCTGATATTTACCAGCCACACCAAACGGCCTCCGCAGGCCTGTCGTGCATCTCTTATGATGAGCATCTTTCAGATCCATACGACCCACGCGCACAATCTGACAGATCAGATAAATCTTCTCTCTGTTCAGGTCTTTATTCCCCAGATCCTTTACAGAGAGCACGACAGTCTTTCAATCTTTAGGATGTCAAAAAACCTCTACCATATCCACATAAACATTTATGTGTAATGTTAATGGTTTCCATCACATGAGATGCTTTGGTAAATCATAATTATGAGAATAAAAATTCATAATTATGACATAAAAAGTCAAAATTCAAACATAAAATGACATAAAAAGTAATTATGGCATAAGAACTTGACATTAGTCACATTTATGAGAAAAGTAAAATTATCAGATTAAAAAGTCATCATTATAAGGAAAAAAATCTAAATTAAGTCAAATTTATGACATTAAAAATCAATAATTATGAAATATGAAGTCGTAATTCTGAGAAAAAGGTACAAATTGAGATTAAAAAGTCAAATGTATTGCATAAAGTCATAATTATGGCATAAAAAGTCAAATTTGACATTTTGACATTAAAAGTATAACTTATGAAAAATAATAAAAATAAATGTCAATTATCACAAAGTCATTTTGATGACAAAACAAATCTCATCACATAATTTGACTTTTTTTGGTCATAATTTCAACTTTTAATATAACACACACATTATGATTTACCAAAGTGTGATTTTGTTTTGATGTGGCAGACATATTGAGGAGTGACTTACAGTAAAGACCACCTTCAGACTGTTGAGCATCTCAATGTCCTTCGGCAGACCTTTATCTCCCCATCGGACCAGATAATTCTCACTGCAGAGCGAGAGAGAGAGAGAGAGAGAGAGAGAGCGTGTGTGTGTGTGTTAATGACAAACGCCTGTTAGAGTCAGAACTCGAGAGTGTGTCAGTGAGAAGCACCTGATGTTCGTCTGTTTGTTGGGGTCATACAGAGACATGAAGAGCTCCGAATCCTCCCCGATTCGACACACAAAGTTACGCACAAACACATAGAGGCTGTGAGTGGGAGAAGACTGGATCCGTGCGGACACTCCAGAATGATCCATCTGAATGTTGGACTGCACCGAGAAGAACAAAAACACAGGAATTGATGTTAAATAGATTTTTACATCTTCAGGAAAAACCTGTGCAAAACTCACTACCACGATACTAGGATGTTGCCATGTGGTTGCAAAGGAGTGTTCTTTAGCACTTGCTGGGTTGCTATGGTGTTCTGGGTGATTGTTCAAGAAATGTTAAGCGGTTGCTAGGCTGTCTGGGTGGTTGCTAAGGAATCACTATGCAGTTGCTTGGGTGTCCTGATGATCACTAGGGTGCTCTGAGTGGTTGCCAGGGCATTATTATCCAGCTTCTAGGGTGCCTGGGTGGTTGCTAGGGTGCTCTGAGTGCTTGCCAGGGCATTATTATCCAGTTGCTAGGGTGCCTGGGTGGTTGCCAGTGCATTATTTTTCAGGTGCTAGGGTACCTGGGTGGATGCGAAGGTGTTACTATGTGGTTTCTAGGGTGCTGGGTGATCTCTAGGCTGTCCTGGGTGGTTGTGAAGGTGTTGTCAAGTGGTTGCTAAGGCATTATTATGGAGTTACTAGGATGTCTGGGTGGTTGCTAGTGTATCTAGGTAATTGTGAAGGTGTGGCTGCTAGGACATTATTATAGAGTGACCAGGGTGTATGGTTGGTTGCTAGTATAGCTAGATAATTGTGAAGGTGTTGTCAAATGGTTGCTTGGGCATTATTATGGAGTTACTAGGGTGTCTGGGGGATCGCTAGGTTGCTCTTGGTGAGTATGAAGGTGTTGTTGTGAAGGTGTTGTCAAATGGTTACTAGGCCATTATTATGGAGTTAATATGTCTGTGTGATCGCTAGGCTGTTCTGGGTGGTTGTGAAGATGTTATTGAGTGGTTGCTAAGCATTATTATGGAGTTACCAGGGTGTCTGTGTGGTTGCTAGTGTATCTAGGTAATGATGAAGGTGTTGCTAAGTCATTGCTAGGACATTATTAGGGAGTTACTAGGGTGTCTGTGTGATCACTAGGCTCTTCTGGGTGGTTGTGAAGGTGTTGTCAAATGGTTACTAGGCCATTATTATGGAGTTAATATGCCTGTGTGATTGCTAGGCTGTTCTGGGTGGTTGTGAGGATGTTGTCAAGTGGTTACTAGGGCATTACTATGAAGTTACTAGGGTGTCTGTGTGATCACTGGGATGTTCTAGGTGGTTGTGAAGGTGTTGTCAAGTGGTTGCTAGGGAATTATTATGGAGCTACTAGGATGTCTGTGTGATCTCTAGGTTGCTCTGGGTGGTTGTGATGGTGTTGTCAAGTGGTTGCTAAGGCATTAATATTGAGTTAATATGTCTGTGTGATCGCTAGGCTGTTCTGGGTGGTTGCGAAGGTGTTGTCAAATGGTTACTAGGCCATTATTATGGAGATAATATGTCTGTGTGATCGCTAGGCTGTTCTGGGTGGTTGTGAAGATGTTATTGAGTGGTTTCTAAGCATTATTATGGAGTTACCAGGGTGTCTGGGTGGTTGCTAGTGTATCTAGGTAATGATGAAGGTGTTGCTAAGTCATTGCTAGGACATTATTAGGGAGTTACTAGGGTGTCTGTGTGATCACTAGGCTCTTCTGGGTGGTTGTGAAGGTGTTGTTGAATGGTTACTAGGCCATTATTATGGAGTTAATATGCCTGTGTGATTGCTAGGCTGTTCTGGGTAGTTGTGAGGGTGTTGTCAAGTGGTTACTAGGGCATTACTATGAAGTTACTAGGGTGTCTGTGTGATCACTGGGATGTTCTAGGTGGTTGTGAAGGTGTTGTCAAGTGGTTGCTAGGGAATTATTATGGAGCTACTAGGATGTCTGTGTGATCTCTAGGTTGCTCTGGGTGGTTGTGACGGTGTTGTCAAGTGGTTGCTAAGGCATTAATATTGAGTTAATATGTCTGTGTGATCACTAGGCTGTACTGGGTGGTTGTGAAGGTGTTGTCAAATGGTTACTAGGCCATTATTATGGAGTTAATATGTCTGTGTGATCGCTAGGCAGTTCTGGGTGGTTGTGAAGATGTTATTGAGTGGTTGCTAAGCATTATTATGGAGTTACCAGGGTGTCTGGGTGATTGCTAGTGTATCTAGGTAATGATGAAGGTGTTGCTAAGTCATTGCTAGGACATTATTAGGGAGTTACTAGGGTGTCTGTTTGATCACTAGGCTCTTCTGGGTGGTTGTGAAGGTGTTGTCAAATGGTTACTAGGCCATTATTATGGAGTTAATATGCCTGTGTGATTGCTAGGCTGTTCTGGGTGGTTGTGAGGGTGTTGTCAAGTGGTTACTAGGGCATTACTATGAAGTTACTAGGGTGTCTGTGTGATCACTAGGACGTTCTAGATGGCTGTGAAGGTGTTGTCAAGTGGTTGCTAGGGAATTATTATGGAGTTACTAGGATGTCTGGGTGATCTCTAGGTTGTTCTGGGTGGTTGTGACGGTGTTGTCAAGTGGTTGCTAAGGCATTATTATGGAGTTACTATATCTGTGTGATCGCTAGGCTGTTCTGGGTGGTTGCCAAAGCATTGCTAAGGGGTTTCTAGGGTGTCTGGGTGGTTGCTAGGTCATTATTATGCAGTTGCTATGGGGTTCTGGGAGATGTTTAGTTTGATTAGTGCGGTTATAGTGGACTACATTCACTATGAATTCACAGCAGACTTCAACCAAAGGAAGGTAGAGCCGTGGGAGCTCATTGCTTTAGTTTGTTCAGCCATCCTGAACATCTACAAATGTCTCATTAAAACTACCAACTCTCGCTGTGATGCCTGAGCATGTGAGAAGCTCTTTGTGGTTTCATTCTGAGGGTTTGTCTGTAAACCATTAAATGAAAGTGAAATGATAACCTGTTCCTCTTTAATTCGCTCTGTGATCTTGGCCGTAGCGTCCTCATGTGCTCGGAAGAGGCTGATGACGCTGGCTCGCTCAGGGTCGAGAATATTCCCATCAACATCCCGAACCACCACATCCAGCTCCAAGATCCTGGAGGCAGAATAACACTTGATTAGACTCAAGTTTGAGTGTTTGTACTCGCTCACATTTACATGATTATTCAGCGCACACACACAGAGAGATCCTTGAAAGAATCTGACAGATGTGTTCTTGCCCGGAGCGATGTGAAATACTGCTCCCATGACGCACCTCAGGCATGATGTCCTTCGTTTCATTAAGACTCGTTCTTGCACATCACAGACAGCAACATTCCAGCATATCAGTGGCATGGATTCACATATGTATTTTGCTGTTTTCGTATGTTCGTATATATATTTTGTTTGGTTTATCTGTACTTCATTTTATTATTTACTGAAGACAAGAGTCACTAATAGAATCACTTTATGTTTTACAGGTAGATCTAACAGAAGAAAGAAATACTGGAGAAATGTAATCAAATAATCAAATATTAAATAAAACTGCATAGTCGTCACTGTATGAACTAGGGCTGCACGATTCTGGATAAATTGAGAATCACTTTTTTTTTTTTTCAAACAGAGATCACGATTCTCCCATGATTCTGAACAGACAGCTAAGCAAAATAACATATCATTTACTAGAGGTTCTGAGAAAATGTTAATTGCTGCAGTTTAAGGGTGCTTTCACACCAGTACTTTTGGTGCGCACCCGGGTTCGACTGACGTCAGAGTTCAGTTCGTTTGGATGATGTGAACGCTGTCTTCTAAACTCGGGTGCACACCTGCGAACCGTATCTGAAACCACTTAAAAAGGTGTTCTGGGGTTTGGTTCATGTGAACTCCGGTACGGTTCTCTGCTGATGTGAACGCGATCATACTAAATCGTGGAAGTAAACCGCTATTAATGACGTATGATTTGATAAAAATGTGTGTTTCACTCATTTTCCTGACGAGCGTGACTGAGAGAGCTCTCATTTCTGCTCGTCTTCAGCGATCTTTAGAGCATTTGCAGTACATTCACGGCAGACAGACACAAGTGCCATTACGTACTGAAGCTTTGGTAACAAAACCAACGGTTCAAAAACAAAAATATAAAAGTGAGGTGAGCAACGCTATGCATTTTGCCACCTTCTCGCTCGCAGTTGTTACCAAGCAACGGGATAAACAGCTGCTGCTTTGATGACACAAATGCACCGCGGTTAATATAAACACTGTCCAGCAGGGGCGGGGGGAGCAATCGAACCATGTGTGAAAGCACCCTAAAATTTGAACGAATGAATGATTCAATGACTCACTCATAAACACTTCACTTTTTATTACTGGATGAATCAGCGTTTTTGAACGAATCTCTTGAATTAATGAATAGTCTCAGCCTCGGACGTCTGATGCATATGGCACATTTATCTGGAAACACTTCAGGAGTTTCAAAGTCGTCATCTGATTGGTTGAATTCTACAGGATGTCCGTGAGTCGTGTGCATCGCGTCCTTTAATGGTCCGCCTGGAAACAAATGCTGTGTTGCCAAACCCCCTTGTGGAAGAAGAACGCCGTCGTGTTTACAACTGTGACAATGAGCGCTTACCAGGAGCAACTAAACGCTGGGTTTTCAAAAGTATGTGAAGTTCGCGGCTCCATTGTTGCAGTAAACTTGAACAACATTCTTGAACAAATCATTTATAGATGCACGGCGGTCTATTATTGCAGGGACATCAACTTTACAGTTTCACGCCCCTAAACATGACATGGAACAAAACAAACTGTGATTGCTTGGTTGTGTTACATGTCAGTCAAACGTCCTCTTAGGCGGTCCTCGACCAATGAAAGCTGCGATAGAGTCCAAACCTTATGCCATCAGTCTGAAGGTCTGGCTACGTGAGACTAATGAATGAATAACAAATAAAGTCACTTGTCGCAAACTACTGGTGTAGCGATGTAATCGATACAATCATCATTTGAAGCGGCATGTTACTTTCAAAAGGTTATTTACCCTATTCTGATCGCTACTGTAGTCATCAGTGTTTGAACTATAAACTTTCATCCCAGTAATAATATGAATATTTGTAACACAGAAATAATGACACTATGTGGTTGAAAAGAATGTTTGGGAAGCGTTTCATACCTATACATGACGACTGCTCTCTCTGGATCTGATTTTGTCAAAGATTTGATAGACACGGGTGATTTAGGAATGAGATCGCGTGGGTGTTTTGAATCAAGATTGCAATCTTTAAACGATTAATCGTGCAGTATGAACTGAATATACATCCTTATTTAAGCTACAAAAGTTATTCAGTGAGTGATTCTCTCTTTGATTTATGTTGCTTAACTGACAAACGGCAGCAGGTTTATTAGGCTGCCGTTGCTTGAATACCTAATGCACACAGATCCAATTTTCCCCCGACTGTTTACATTGACTTCCACCAATATTAAATATCTCATTATGATGACATAACTCGTTATCTGGAGAAAACACAAATTAACTTGTAATCGTGAATCCATGGCACACAAAACAGCCACAGTGAGGGAGATGTTTCTCTGTAGCAATTCATTACCGTTCAGGTGTCAGAAAGACATTTTCATCCCTAGAGGTTTGTTAATTAATTCCTTAATGATAATGTACAAATTAACTAAAACATTAAGAACAGCCTGGAGCAAACCACAGAAGCTCTGAAGAGAAATTACACCAGCTGACTGGATCCTATTAGTCTACATTTGATTAGATCTGTTATAAAGGTGCTGTGTTTGTACCACTTGTAGATGATAATACCATAATATTTTTATTATTACTTACTTTTAAATACTATGGTATGTGCTTGGTCCTCTAAAGCAAACAATGCAATGGCATTACCATGGTCAAAATGCACACAGACACCCTTGCTGATAAACAGACATGAACACAAAAGGAACAGACACTTGGAATATGTACTTATTTCCATAGTCGATCTTTGAGGTGATTTTCTGTTTGAGTTCTTTAAACTCATCACTCGGCAGCGTCCCGGACAGGAGCTGGGAACGCCACTCCATAAGATCCCACATCAGCCTCTGGACCTGAGTGAAACGCTCCTTCTTACTAGACTGCTGGGAAAGAAAGACGATCACTGATCAGAAGGTTGTTTCTTAAAAAGAAACAAAAATGGTTCTTTTAAGAACTGTCAGCGCACTGAAAGATTATTGTTCTTGTATACTGTAGTGTCAAGAACATATTTTAATTTAACATTTGCATAATGAAAAGTTTCCACAGATGGATCTTCATGGAATCATTGCTGCCAATAAAGAACCTTTACTTTTAACACACACACATGTAAACATCTTACCAAATAGAGTTGTTTCCAGATGCTGCCCCATTCTCTCAGTGTGGTGGTCACCTCCTTCACCAGGGGCATCTCAACAGAGGTTATGATCTCCTCATCTCTACAGAAGAAGAGAGAGAGTGGGTCAGTGGATGGATGGACAAACGGACGGACAGACGGATGGACACATGGATGGAGAGACAATGGATGGATGGATGGATGGATGGATGGAAGGACGGACTGACAGATGAATGGAAGGACATACTCACCCTCTCTTTTCGATGATGACTTCCTTTAGCACTATGAAGTTTGCAGGAAATGCTCCCTTAAAAAGAAAGTAAATCAGCCAACAGGTAGTAGAGGAAGTTCAGGTCAGATATTCAGGAAGAGAACATTCTCCTCTTGTACAAACACTATCAAATGAATATGAATTTACTCACTTTTCTCTCTTTGTTCTTGATCACGTAACCTTTATACCATCCTGGAACAATAACAGGCTGGTTTAGATTTCAGGCAATTTATGAGAACATTTCTGTAGTCAAGTCACCTTTATTTATATAGCGCTTAACAGGAAACATTCTGGCAAGGTTCTCTCAAAGTTATGAACAAATGTTTGTAATGTTAATAGAACGTTTGTTCAAAGTTATCTGATTTTCCAAAAATGTTATCGCAAACGCATTAATGAAACATCACTCATGGGACTTTTTTCTTCTGAAACATTTTACTTGGATGTTGTTAGTCTAACATTTTTTAAATGTTACTACTAGTTTCAGAATGTTAACATTCAAAAGTAACATTCCGTTAATGTTTGCACAATAATAAAATGGAATGTTCAAAAATGTAATGTTTCAAATGTAACGACCCCAGTATGGGTCATCCCGTGTGGGTTTGGTTGTTCTTTGTCTCTTGTTTCGTAGGTTGGAGTTAGCGTGAGTGACGTCATGATGATTGATGGTTTACACCTGTGCTAATTGACGCCGGCAAATTAAAGCAGCTCCCTTCAGTCGTGACGGGGCGCACTCTCCCCTCGTCCCATTTTGTTGTCGTCCTAGTTATTTTGTTTCCGTTTTGGTCTCTTCTCTTACTTTATTACTTTTACTTTAATAAATGTTATTCCTTTTTGCATATTACCCAAGTGTCATCTCCTTCTTTGTCGCGGCTTGCGAGCTGGCCATGACACAAAGCAGCTTCACAGTAATACGCAGGAAAATACAGTAACAGAAATAATGAGGCAAACTTCATCAGATAAGAGACAAACTCACATTCTGCTGTAAAGCAGTTCTACAGAAGAAAAGTGTCATTGTCAAGAGTGTGGATGTTGCAGAATTCATCAATTAACGTCAATTATCTGATTGGTCAGCTTTTATTACATATATTTCGCGACGGAACTTACCAAACATCCAAAACAATGCTGTGTGCTGGGCTAAATGTGCTTGTTGTGTGTGTGTAGCCTACATATGATGGTATTTTGACCAGCTGAGAACTCATGAAGAGCTTATAAAACGAGTAAAGGAGTCAAAACAGCGGCAGGAATCCCTCCGTCACACACACAAACCAAGATCTGCTGCAAGGAGACGCGGTTCTGATGCCTGTACCGAACTGTGATGGGCAACATCGCAACTATGACAAGAAAAAATAGGTATGTTTGAGCATTCTGTCCTTTTTAGGGTCGCATCTTCCTGTTTTTGGTTAGTTAACATTGTCTTTGGTCCGTGTTGCATTTATATTTCATTCGAATTGCACCAGAGTTGGTTTGGAAGCAGACCGAGAACCATATTTTCAGTAGTCTCGGTCCTCTTGTTTGGTGCACACCAGGGTTCAGATGGCAGCGTTCACACTTATTTAAATGAAACGCATTAACAGAGCAGGGTTTGTTTTAATCGAACCAAACATGCCAAGTGTGAACACACCCTTAAACCCCAGCTCAAACAGTAGAGCAAGCAACACCAAGGTCATGGGTTTGATTCCCAAGGAATCCATTAACTGATCAAATGTACACTTTGCATGCAATGTAATTAACTGGAAATCTGTTAAATGCATAAATGCAATATCCCAGAATCCCTCACCTTCACATGACTCCTGTATGTGTACCGTGTCCCCGACAGCCAAGGACAACTGCTTTTCCGCTTTGGCGATGAAATTCCACTTGACTTAAGAGAAAATTCAAATTGCATAAAATTCATCAGATGCATTTGAAAATACATAAAGTGAAGTCACAGTTTGGATTTATTTCTCAAGTGATGCTTAGCAAAATGTCAGAATGAGATCATTTAATGCCTCCATTCAGACATCAAACGACTCAACTAGGCCTACTTTGCTTTGTTCTTGTCTGGCGTGAAACGAGCCCTGCAATTCATGTCTGGAGCACAAATGTTGCAGGACAACACACACTCTGAACTTTAACTCTTTAGCCAACTTCAATGACATGAAAAAGTTAAACTGCATTTGCGAGAGATGGAGAAGCATATTGCACGCACACACACACACACACACACACACACACACTTCATTTCTGCAAGTACGAGTTCGTTGGCCTACTTCCTCTCAGTGCAGCTTCCTGTACAACAACAACACACACACACACACACACACAGATACACGCCGCCATCAGCATGTTTACAATTTAAATAACATTCAATAAGCAATTCATATGCATTTACATGAGCAGACAACTTTTTGTAATTAATTCATTCACAAGTTTTAGCTTATATATTTATGCATATCCTCAGTGAGCTACAAAACTGCTGACTACACCAGAACTAGAAGCACTAACATCGCTAATCACTTTTGCATTCATTTCAACACTGTTTTGAGCAAAAATAACTCCTATGGTGCAAGTTCTACATTTACAAATAACCCTAAATAAAGTTAATCAATGTCACAATCTAAAGCTAGTACTGCTCTTCCTGGACGCTTCACAAATGAGCTTCGGTTGATTTAAAAGAATTTCAAATGTCATTTGCATGAAATATTTCTTCCCAAAGAATGGTCACCATAACCAAAGACTTGAGGAGACTTAATGAAGTTCTCACGTGTGTTTAATTTAGCTTTGTCTCAGATGTTTCCCTACAATTCCTTAAGAGAAAAGACACAATCAGTGCTATTGTGGTATAATTTAAATAGTTGATTATTTGATTTAATTTTTATATTTTCTGTTATATTTATTTAGTATGTTTTGTTTATGTCATTTTTTAAAACTTTTTATTCTTTTTATTTCACACTGTAAAAATTATATAATCAATAAGTTATGACAACATATGTTCTTACAGTGCTTTAACTCATCAAAATAAGTTAAGCAATTTTCAACTTTTTATAAGTTATGCAAGATTTAACTCATTTTTTAAAAGTCAGTTTAATGTAATTTAAGTTGAAATGACTTAAAGATCCAAGTTGATTGTACTTAATTTAAGGCAGCAACTTTTTTTATAGTGCAGTTTTGGTTATTTTAGTAAAAATCTAGTTAAAATAAAAGAAAATGAGAAATGTTGCTTTTGCAACTACACTTTCAGAAAAAAGGTACATTGCTGTCACTGGGGCGGTACCCTAAGATACAAAAACGAAAAGGTACTGATATGTGCCTTTAAGGTACTAATACGCTCTCTTAAAGTACTGATATGCACCTTTAAGGTACTAATGCGCTCTCTTAAAGTACTGATATGTAAGGTACTAATGCGCTGATCTCTTAAAGTACTGATATGTACCTTTAAGGTACTAATGCGCTCTCTTAAAGTACTGATATGTACCTTTAAGGTACTAATACGCACTCTTAAAGCACTGATATGTAAGGTACTAATGCGCTCTCTTAAAGTACTGATATGTACCTTTAAGGTACTAATACACTCTCTTAAAGTACTGATATGTACCTTTAAGGTACTAATACACTCTCTTAAAGTACTGATATGTACCTTTAAGGTACTAATACACACTCTCTTAAAGTACTGATATGTACCTTTGAGGTACTAATACACTCTCTTAAAGTACTGATATGTACCTTTAAGGTACTAATACGCACTCTTAAAGCACTGATATGTAAGGTACTAATGCGCTCTCTTAAAGTACTGATATGTACCTTTAAGGTACTAATACACTCTCTTAAAGTACTGATATGTACCTTTAAGGTACTAATGCGCTCTCTTAAAGTACTGATATGTACCTTTAAGGTACTAATACACTCTCTTAAAGTACTGATATGCACCTTTAAGGTACTAATACGCTCTCTTAAAGTACTGATATGCACCTTTAAGGTACTAATGCGCTCTCTTAAAGTACTGATATGTTCCTTTAAGGTACTAATGCGCTCTCTTAAAGTACTGATATGTAAGGTACTAATGCGCTCTCTTAAAGTACTGATATGTAAGGTACTAATGCGCTCTCTTAAAGTACTGATATGTACCTTTAAGGTACTAATGCGCTCTCTTAAAGTACTGATATGTACCTTTAAGGTACTAATACACTCTCTTAAAGTACTGATATGCACCTTTAAGGTACTAATACGCTCTCTTAAAGTACTGATATGCACCTTTAAGGTACTAATGCGCTCTCTTAAAGTACTCATATGTTCCTTTAAGGTACTAATGCGCTCTCTTAAAGTACTGATATGTAAGGTACTAATGCGCTCTCTTAAAGTACTGATATGTAAGGTACTAATGCGCTCTCTTAAAGTACTGATATGTAAGGTACTAATACGCACTCTTAAAGTACTGATATGTACCTTTAAGGTACTAATACACTCTCTTAAAGTACTGATATGTACCTTTAAGGCTCTTAAAGTACTATATAATAAGGTACGCTCTCTTAAAGTACTGATATGTACCTTTGAGGTACTAATACGCACTCTTAAAGTACTGATATGCACCTTTAAGGTACTAATACACACTCTTAAAGTACTGATATGCACCTTTAAGGTACTAATACACACTCTTAAAGTACTGATATGCACCTTTAAGGTACTGAATGACGCGCTCTCTTAAAGTACTGATATGCACCTTTAAGGTACTAATACGCACTCTTAAAGTACTGATATGCACCTTTAAGGTACTAATGCGCTCTCTTAAAGTACTGATATGCACCTTTAAGGTACTAATACGCACTCTTAAAGTACTGATATGCACCTTTAAGGTACTAATACACACTCTTAAAGTACTGATATGTGAGGTATTAATACGCTCTCTTAAAGTACTGATATGTGAGGTATTAATACGCTCTCTTAAAGTACTGATATGTGAGGTATTAATACGCTCTCTTAAAGTACTGATATGTGAGGTATTAATACGCTCTCTTAAAGTACTGATATGCACCTTTAAGGTACTAATGCGCTCTCTTAAAGTACTGATATTTACCTTTATGGTACTAATGCACTCTCTTAAAGTACTGATATGTAAGGTACTAATGCACTCTCTTAAAGTACTGATATGTACCTTTAAGGTACTAATACACTCTCTTAAAGTACTGATATGTACCTTTAAGGTACTAATGCGCTCTCTTAAAGTACTGATATGTACCTTTGAGGTACTAATACGCACTCTTAAAGTACTGATATGCACCTTTAAGGTACTAATACACACTCTTAAAGTACTGATATGCACCTTTAAGGTACTAATGCACTCTCTTAAAGTACTGATATGTACCTTTAAGGTACTAATGCGCTCTCTTAAAGTACTGATATGTACCTTTGAGGTACTAATACGCACTCTTAAAGTACTGATATGCACCTTTAAGGTACTAATACGCACTCTTAAAGTACTGATATGCACCTTTAAGGTACTAATGCGCTCTCTTAAAGTACTGATATGCACCTTTAAGGTACTAATGCGCTCTCTTAAAGTACTGATATGCACCTTTAAGGTACTAATACGCTCTCTTAAAGTACTGATATGTGAGGTATTAATACGCTCTCTTAAAGTACTGATATGTGAGTACTGTATTAATACGCTCTCTTAAAGTACTGATATGTGAGGTATTAATACGCTCTCTTAAAGTACTGATATGTGAGGTACTAATACGCACTCTTAAAGTACTGATATGTGAGGTATTAATACGCTCTCTTAAAGTACTGATATGTACCTTTAAGGTACTAATACGCTCTCTTAAAGTACTGATATGCACCTTTAAGGTACTAATACACACTCTTAAAGTACTGATATGTAAGGTACTAATGCGCTCTCTTAAAGTACTGATATGCACCTTTAAGGTACTAATACGCACTCTTAAAGTACTGATATGCACCTTTAAGGTACTAATGCGCTCTCTTAAAGTACTGATATGTGAGGTATTAATACGCTCTCTTAAAGTACTGATATGTGAGGTATTAATACGCTCTCTTAAAGTACTGATATGTGAGGTATTAATACGCTCTCTTAAAGTACTGATATGTGAGGTACTAATACGCACTCTTAAAGTACTGATATGTGAGGTATTAATACGCTCTCTTAAAGTACTGATATGTACCTTTAAGGTACTAATACGCTCTCTTAAAGTACTGATATGCACCTTTAAGGTACTAATACACACTCTTAAAGTACTGATATGTGAGGTATTAATACGCTCTCTTAAAGTACTGATATGTGAGGTATTAATACGCTCTCTTAAAGTACTGATATGCACCTTTAAGGTACTAATACACACTCTTAAAGTACTGATATGTACCATTTAGGGGTGAGTAAGGCACAAAGATCACTTTTGTACCTTGGGGTACCACCCCAGTGGCAGCATTGTACCTTTTTTTCTGAGAGTGTAGCTGAAATAAAATACGTTTAAAAAAATGTTTTATATATATTTTATTTAAAGTAACAAAAATGTTTTAATTGTTTTAACTTTAACGATAATAATCCTACATTAAGAGTAGAGAACTGTAAAACAGCAGCTCAGATCATTTTATGAGAAACATTTGAGATCTGTGACTTTTGATTGCACACTTGAGCAAATACGAGCACATTTTGAGACACTAGTGAGATGTAGCACTAGCAGAGACTTGTGTGAGATTTCCTCAGGAGAAACATCGGACATCTCATTGCTGTCTAGGAGAAAAAATTAACAGATCTCATTTCACGCAGATCTCCTCAAAAAAAATTTTTAATGTTGCTCCTGTGTTATTAAATGTTGACAAACCTTAAAGCACATTCATTCAGCAAACAGGCTGAAGAAGCAAATCCTTCAGACTGTATTAAAGAGTGAAAATGTGCAGAGGTTCATTTCAGTTGCATTAAATGATATTTTGGACTTTAATAAACCAGATGCTTCTATATTAAGCACATTTTTTTCAATGCATTTCTATTGTTAACAAGCATTCCACGACTGCACCGCATCATAAATCAGAATTTTTTTAAGATTTCAAAGCAAAACAAGTGCTAAATGATAAAACGCTGCAATCTGTTTAGGCCAGTGACTGTTGGGCCGCTTGACTGATCCGTCTCTGCCCACATCCTGAGAAATAGGAACTGAATTCAAGCAACTATAGACGACCGCTGCGAGGGGAGCCAGGAATATACACCAACACACACGCAAACACACAGAAAACTTTCAAACAATCATTCCTGCACAGGTCAATCACATGCACACACACACACACACACACACACACACACACACACAAAAGAAAGGCCAAACTCACCAACTCCATATCTTTCAGAGCTAGTTTTTGTCCAAGGAGCCATTGGTTGGACTGTAAAACGCTCTCCTACGTCTCTTTCTGTCTGTATTTTATCTTTCGGAATATCTCAGTTCCTTTCTTATGTCCTATACCGGCTGTTTTTTTGGGTGAGGGTGTGAGAAATAACCAGCATGAAGTGCTCCTCCTCCTCTCTGTCTGACTGTCTGCTTCTTCCTCTTCCTCTTTTGGCCTTCCATCGGCTGACAAATGTAACGCAGCACAACTTCATGAAGACTAAAGCACATGATTCAATGGCTTTTATCGATTCATGTCTGGGGATCATATATGTGTTGAGTCACAGACTCTGCTCTGATCTACAGTGTATTACGATGTGTGATGGAGCACGTAAATCATCATTTATGAATCTTTAATGCTGGAGGAAACATCTGGTGCGGGACGAGACAAAGCACAGATTACCCTAAGATGTTTGATTTATGTATCCGGGAGACTTAATGCAAGCAGGTTTATGCAAACATACAAACAAGCTGCTCTGTATCTGTACTCTTCAACCATCAGAATAATGCCAATATCCAGGCGCAATCCCTACAGCAGCCTACAGAGCGCACCGCAAACACTCACTGAGAGACGGACATGCAGCTGGCTGAATAGAAGCAGCAGGGTCATAAAACATATTAACATATTTCAGTTCATTGAAATAAAAAAGTTAAAATAAAAGAAATCTCAAAAACTCAAACTGAACTAAAACTAGAAATGTTGCCTTGGCAATAAACTGAAATAAGTTGAAGTACTAAAATTATTAACAATAATAAAAACAATAGCAAATACATTTACAAAAATTTTATATGAACACTAAAAATATAAAAACAAAAGCTCATTCAAAATATTATTAAACTATAATAGAACTAAAATAAAAACTAGTAGAAAACAAGTAAAAAAGAAGAAATTACTTTAGTACACATTTTTAGTTTAATTTTAGTTCATTTCATTGTGTTTTTGCCGTTTTTATTATTATTTTTAAGAAAGTCTATATACTTTTTATTAATTTTATAGAAATTTACCCTTGGCAAGAAACTGAAATACACTCACCTAAAGGATTATTAGGAACACCATACTAATACTGTGTTTGACCCCCTTTCGCCTTCAGAACTGCCTTAATTCTACGTGGCATTGATTCAACAAGGTGCTGAAAGCATTCTTTAGAAATGTTGGCCCATATTGATAGGATAGCATCTTGCAGTTGATGGAGATTTGTGGGATGCACATCCAGGGCACGAAGCTCCCGTTCCACCACATCCCAAAGATGCTCTATTGGGTTGAGATCTGGTGACTGTGGGGGCCATTTTAGTACAGTGAACTCATTGTCATGTTCAAGAAACCAATTTGAAATGATTCAAGCTTTGTGACATGGTGCATTATCCTGCTGGAAGTAGCCATCAGAGAATGGGTACATGGTGGTCATAAAGGGATGGACATGGTCAGAAACAATGCTCAGGTAGGCCGTGGCATTTAAACAATGCCCAATTGGCACTAAGGGGCCTAAAGTGTGCCAAGAAAACATCCCCCACACCATTACACCACCACCACCAGCCTGCACAGTGGTAACAAGGCATGATGGATCCATGTTCCCATTCTGTTTACGCCAAATTCTGACTCTACCATCTGAATGTCTCAACAGAAATCGAGACTCATCAGACCAGGCAACATTTTTCCAGTCTTCAACTGTCCAATTTTGGTGAGCTCGTGCAAATTGTAGCTCTTTTTCCTATTTGTAGTGGAGATGAGTGGTACCCGGTGGGGTCTTCTGCTGTTGTAGCCCATCCGCCTCAAGGTTGTGCGTGTTGTGGCTTCACAAATGCTTTGCTGCATACCTCAGTTGTAACGAGTGGTTATTTCAGTCAAAGTTGTTCTTCTATCAGCTTGAATCAGTCGGCCCATTCTCCTCTGACCTCTAGCATCAACAAGGCATTTTCGCCCACAGGACTGCCACATACTGGATGTTTTTCCCTTTTCACACCATTCTTTGTAAACCCTAGAAATGGTTGTGCGTGAAAATCCCAGTAACTGAGCAGATTGTGAAATACTCAGACCGGCCCGTCTGGCACCAACAACCATGCCACGCTCAAAATTGCTTAAATCACCTTTCTTTCCCATTCTGACATTCAGTTTGGAGTTCAGGAGATTGTCTTGACCAGGACCACACCCCTAAATGCATTGAAGCAACTGCCATGTGATTGGTTGATTAGATAATTGCATTAATGAGAAATTGAACAGGTGCTCCTAATAATCCTTTAGGTGAGTGTAAATTTTATAATTATTTAATGGAAATAAAAAAATAAACCTAAAACTAAAAATGAAAACAAATTAAACCGAAACAGCAATATTTAAAAAGAAAATGAATTCACAAAAGCACACAACAAAATGACAATATATATAAAAAACAAAAGCTTATTCAAAATATTAATTAAACTATAATTTAATACAAAAATAATTTTTAATTAGTTTTTATTTATAAAATGTAGTTAAAGTTTCAGTCATTTTTATTTTTGTCTTTAAGCTTTTTACTAATTTTTATTTCAGTTATTTAACACATCAGTTCAACTAAATTAAAATGAGAAATGTTGATTTAGCAACTAGCTTAAATAAAATACGTTTATATTTCAATTATTTCAGTTAACTTTTATTTTATACGTAAAAAAAAAAGGTGCAGTTTTCACTGCAGCAAAAAGAGGGCACTGAAAGCAATCACAGAGAGTTAATTATGCTTAATACTTATAACACTTATAAGTGAAAAAATCCAATATTTAGAGACAAGAATATCACAGAGACTTGAGGGGTGACCTCTTTTCATTTGGACCTGAAATAAACCACCTAGCAACCACCCAGAACACCCTAGCAACTTCTCATCCAATTATTGTGTGTTACATTCAGGTCCATATATGAAGATTTATCGATTAATACCAACATGTGACAATTCAAAACACAACTGGAGGCCGTGAAACGCTCCGCTTTATGTCTTCCTACTGTACTGAAAAACAGGACCGCTTCTCAGAAATAAACGCTGCCTTTTGTTGAAGCACAAAGCACCTCTTAATATGCCCCATAATGCATCATTCACTTTGATTTAAAGAGGTCCAAACAGCTCCGCTGGTTTCCTCAAGTGGATAATGTGAGGGGTTTTAATTTGGATCAGACCACATAGAGCTTTATTTCACCATAAAAATATAGAGTTTAATTATTTAAAAATAATTATAAAAATTATATGAAAATGTTCTGTTTACTATATTATAAAGAATTGTTTTATCATTTTATTTTATTTTTGTTTTTTTTTTTTATAAAATAAAATATGCAACATTGATAATAATGTTTAATTTTTTTTTTTTTTTTTTAATATTTGTGAAGGATCATGTGACACTGAAGCCTGGAGTAATGATGCTGAAAATTCAGCTTTGATCACAGGAATACATTACACATTTAACATATATTCACATAGAAAGAGTTATTTTAAATTGTAATAATATTTCACTGTTTTTACTGTATTTTTGACCAAATAAATGCAGCCTTGGTGAACACAAGAGACTTGTTTAAAAATCTTAATGATTCCAAACTTTTGAATGGTCGTTTGTGTGTGTATATATATACATATATACATATACATACAGTATAAATAATAAATATTACATTACACAGATATACAAGTTGCCTTGGTTTAAAGTGTGAAATATTTCGTTTAATACTCACAGCATGTCAGTTGATGCCGAGATCATATTGGTTACACCCCTGTGCTGCTTACAGTAACATTGCAGGTCCAATCCATCATTTCATCACTGAACAAGACACTGAAAAACACGATTAGAGACAGTCACGGCAACTATGCCGTACATTATATGGAAAACAATCAATAATGCCAATCAATAGTTCATTGTAAAGCATCGAATAAACATTTCAAAGTAAATGTAATGGTATTGATTTGCATATAAAAGATGTGGAGCTGAATTTATTATAATTCGACAATGACAATAAATACTTGTTAAGTTGGCAATATACTATGGGGACGTATGTTGAATGCTTGAATCTGATTGGCTGACGAACATTCTAAGGTGTGCAATAATTTTCAGGGAGATGCACGGCTAAAGTAGTTCCAGGCAGATCTTGACAGTTCCGTATCACTTCGCCAAATGATTTCAGTTATTTCAAATGTCTTTACAGCAAACAACAGCAAAAGAACCAAAACCCACAGCGGCACTGACAAATAGTAAACAATAAAAACACATTATTTGCAAATATTTTATTATGTATAGCATATACTTTCTTTCTCCTGCTCTCTCTCCCACTCAAACGGACACATACTCGCAGAGAAAGTGTTGTCAGCGCTGTTCTGACGATTTTATCAGAAAAAAGCGTTTAAAGGGGTCATGCACTTTTACAAGTTGATTGTACGGAAATGTGTGTTGGCAGTGCCTGTACACAACCATCCTACAATGATAAAAAGTGTTTTTTTTTTTATCTACTTATATGTTTTCCCCTGTCTCAAATCGAGCCGTCTGTCCATGTGACGTCACACGGTCGGACACCCCTCCCACGATCGTTAATTGACGGCAGCGTTTCAACACAGACCCGCCCTGAGTGAGCTGTCATCATAGTCCGCCATTGTTGATACGCTGGGGCAGAATGGCGTCTAAGCGATTGTGGTGTTCTGTTCTTGGGTGTAATAACGAACACAGCATTCATTTTGATGTTCCTAAATCCGAACCACTGAAGACGCAGTGGCTGAGTTTTGTTTTCGAAGGGAATATTCCCCCCGATCAACGTCAGTGCTTTCATGTTTGCGCGAATCATTGCTCACCAGACTGCTTTATAAACGAGGGTCAGTATAAAGCAGGTTTTGCTAAGAAGCTGCTCCTGAAAAAAGGATCGGTACCAGCTATTCATGTTCCTGCTGCACCTCCAGAAGAAGTGAGTGTCACATTTTGTTAAGCTTTATATTAATCTTTGCACATCGCTTGCACGCTTCACGATGAATACGGCTGAAGTTTACAGGGTAAGTTACATTACGGCATGCTTTCTATGTATGACGTTCTCAATATAATTCATAATCCCACGTTTATAATGAACAACGCGTTATGGCACTGGACATAAATATACATTACAACAAATTTTCAGGTGTCCTTCAACTCCTGCTAGAAACGTTCCTGTGGCGACCTAATGTCAGTGCTTCAGCTCTGACAGTTGTACCGAACACTGCATAGATAACGTTACGCATCACTGACAAGCCTACAATTACCGAAAAAAAGTTTTCATGACCATTAGCTGTAACTTCAATGTGTCAATGAACTAACGTATACATCAGTAAACACACAGCATTCGTATCTCACTACGCTACCCTGCCAGTACATACAAAGATAGATCAAGTGACATTACGTTAACCAACCATTCAGAAACATCCTGTTCGAGCCTTAATTGTTGAACTTCGTTGGGGCTGTCGTCTTGTTCCGGGTCCGCCCCCGGTTCAAATTGATACGGTTGCACAGATGTGTCCTCAGGGACTCCCGTTGCCATTCTTTCTCCAAATTATACCCTCAACTGTTGTCAAGGCAACACTCCAGTGTGTTGTGTCAAAACGCCCCACAGAACAGAGGGGCGGGGTGAGCAAAGCTCATTATCATTTAAAGACGCATGCACTGAAATGGCTTGGTGAAACCAGAGCTGTTTTTGACCAGGTAAAATTAGTGTTTTCTTACAATACTAATGAGAATTTTTAATTAAAGTATATTACAAACTTTTCATTTAGACACTAAAGAGTCATTTTAACTTGTACAAAAATTGCATTATATGACCCCTTTAACACCTTAAATGGTAAATGGACTGCATTTATATAGCGCTTTCAACAGACCCATGGCCACCAAAGTGCTTTACATACTGCCTCACATTCACCCATTCATTCACTCATTCATACACCGACAGCAGTGTCAGCCATGCAAGGCGCCATCCAGCTCGTCGGGAGCAGCTGGGGTTAGGTGTCTTGCTCATGGACACCTCGACACTTAGTCAGGTGGAACCGGGGATGGAACCACCAACCTCCCAGTTTGTAGCCAACCTACATGAACCACTGAGCCATTGCCGCCCCGTTAAAAGCTACATGACATTTCTCACTAGCGAGGTAATAACAGCCTTGTTCTTGAGGCAGATAAACTTACAGTTTGGCTATTAGTAGATGCGCTGCCGATCACTGTTGAGAAACACATAGACTGAGGTAATTCACACACCTCTCTCACTCACTCAACTCAACTCAACTGAATTCAATTCAACTGTGCTTTATTGGCATGACAATTGTTACAATCTATTGCCAAAGCATTTCTAATTTCTCTCTCTGTCTCTCTCTCTCTCCGTCTCTGTCTCCGTCTCTGTCTCTCTCTCTCTCTCAAATACTCGAAAATGATGTCTTAGAATTAGTAACAGAGGCTTGGGAAGAGATGCGTAAGAAATTAGTCCTGCACACAAGAGCGTTTTAATAAGGACAAAAACCTGACAAATATCTTGAAATACATAATCTTGAAAGAATTGAAAATAATCAAAGATATTTGATTTTGTAAAATGAACAAAGACATTTGCTTTACTGTTTTCAACCCCCATCTCTCTCCAGGAGGGCCATTTGGAATTCCTAAAGACAAAGAAATGCTGAAGGCCTGTAGGCCAAATGTGTGTCACACCTGTAACACCGTGGGGGAAGTTTGGTCTGATTGGTCAGTTTGAATGGCTCACGTTAGGGTTTAAGTCACATGGTCAAGGAATAGATAAAAGAAGATTGTAACTGTTGCTCTGTCTCTTTTTTCTCTGGCGCTCTCTTCTTGGGGCCTTCTCTTTGGCTCTTCTCTTCTTTGCTCTCTTCTCTTCTTTGTCTCTCTCTCCTCTCTCTCTCTCTCTCTCTCTCGCTCTCTCTCAGGTAACATTCATGCTGGGTACGATTAATGGTATAAGTTTTCATCATCTCATACATTTATTTTGTAACTATTTTAAGTGTAACCATAACTAGATTTTGTCATTAAATTCTTTCAACTACAAATGATGTGCTAACTAGTTTTGATTTGGTATTGACTTTGAAGTGTTACCTATTGCAATACAATATAGTCACATTATAGTCACGCTCTCCCACATGTTTAGCTATTGTAACTGCGCTTATTTCCGTCGTTGGTATAAGCTGCAGTGGGTGGTAAAGACGAGAAATGTACAGTTTTCTGTCATCTTGCTGATAACGTTTCTTTAGTCATTCGGCAACCCTGCAGTCAGAACCGCTGTAGAGGATCCACCCTTACAGATGGTGCGAAACCGGGAATCCCTTGCAGTGAATCTTCTGAAATTCATCAGAATGAGGACATTTTTTCACAGTTGATCTTGTGAATGGATTAAAGCTGACCTTTTGACCAAGGAATTGGTAAGTCTGTTTTCATTGTTTATGAATTGCATGAAACAGAAATTAGAAGGTTTTAAATAGCTTCAATAGTCCCATTACTGTACAATCCGAGAATATTCAGATTATCTCCTCGGGGATGGAAGGAAAACTTCTGATAACAGTGACTTATTGTTTGCTTTATGGAGTGAAAAAGTTGAGCCTACCTTGTCCAAACTCAAGACAGAGTATATTGGAATTAAAAGTTCAGATGATGAAATGATTCGATGGTGGGACATAATTGGCAAACACCAAAAGAAATCAAAACATGGTAAAATAATTGAGGCTTTAAACTTCATAAGTTTTAAAAGGCTACATAATGTGATACCATTTCTATTATCAAGTCTAGATGAGAAATGTAAAGAAGTGCATTCTAAAAATGCAGAAGCAGAAAAGTCTGAGGCAAAGATTCAAGATCTTCAAGCACAGCTAGATAAATTACTAGCTGAGCAGTTAGCCCTGACTGAAAAGTGTAAAAATCACAAGGAGACCATTGCAGATCTCAAGGCTATGCTAAATGCTAAAAAGTTCATGTCTCCCAAAACGCTTAACAGCGATGGGACTAAAAAGCATGTTCACTTCTTAGATGAGCTGACTTGCTCTAATGAATCTGAAACGTTTAGTTCAGAAAATGCATGTGCAACTCAAGAAAGTGTGCCCATTTCAGTTCTTAAGGTGACGCAGTACCATAATAGCGCAGAGTCATGTACCAGTACGCATGGTGTACAAGCATTAGAGAGTCATGAAAATCCTCAAACTCCAGGAGAACATAGCATTCAATCCTATGGCAAAGAGAACAGGTTTTGCAGTTCTTGTAGGAAAATAGGCCACTCAGAGGAGAGATGCTGGTCACTGGGTGAAGGTCGACCTCCACCTTATTTTCAGAAAACTAGGAAATCACTTTCTAAGGGTAAAGATCAGCGCTCATTTGCAGGTAAAACTCTCAGTGAGTTAACTGCAGTGTTCATGCAAGGCCTTCAGCTATTAACCTCACTGGCTAGTGGACTAGCAGTCTCATAGCAGTGAGTTTAATAGTTAAACATCTAAATTGCAATGATCCTGTTTGTATTTTCAAATTTGTAATTGTACTAAACACATTGTGCGCATTGAACACACATTATAGTTGTTTGTGTTAATATATACACATAGACTAGTTAAGTTTATTCTTTAAAACACATGATTGCTTTACTTTAAGTGTTGTATGAAACACTTAGGATAAAGGTTGTTGATGCTTTGCATTCTAGGCCATGTATCTTGTGAAAATTGAATAACTTTAATACTGGAATTGTTTAGCCATTTCCAGTTTCATGTGTTTCTATGTTGAATTTGTTTGTCTCCTGAGTGGAAACTCTGCTATTTTCCATATAGCTGCAGTAAAACCATGTACAGGAGCATAGAATTGCCATGTGGCTACAGTGTAATTTACAATTGCATTAACCATGAAAATGCTTTCATCACAGCAGGATTCAGTACCTTTGACCTTTGCACTTTATCATGCTCCCTAACAAAAACACTGGTTTGAGCCAGACCACACCTTACTCACATTCTCATGCTGGCTTCCTGTTACAACAGGACCAAATTTGCATCACAATTGTAAACCTCCTCACCGTGTTTGGGGCATGATTTACACATAGCCACAGCTAAATGCAGCCACATAGATTTGATCTTCACAGACAAAGTCAAATCTACATCAGCCTCACAAAATGCATTCTATTTTATTTAAGTCTTTACATCTAGACTGTATTATAACTGTGAATTTCTCCCAGTTAATGTTTTTGTTTTTCTTCAGATTTACTAAATCAGTTAGTTATTATGTGTCTGACCAAGTTAAATATCAAAATTTACGTGAATTTATGCATTTCTCATTCTTACCTAAGTGCAAACATTTATTTTATCATTGTATTGTAACAATGCATTTGATTTTGAACTTATTTGATTTCTGAGTCTTTGTAGTTTGTCCATTTGACTTGCAACAATGTTTTTGGACATCTATGGAATTGAATTTCTGTATTTGGTTACACTGAATATTACTCTTCATGAAAAGGGGGATTTAAGCCAACAATGATTGTTGTTTTGTTATAATGCAATTTATTTTTAATGTTTTCCAGAAACAATGTAAGAGCTTGTGAGATCTTCTTTTATTCTCAGCCTTGACCACTTTATTAAGTACATCGATTTAATGGCTTATTGCCAGAGACTATTTTAATCTGACCACATCAAACTTCTGACCAATGACAAATGCTGTGTATGCTTTTGTTCTTTGTTGTGCTATATGTTCTTCTAATCACAGGATCCCTGCTGCACAAGTTCACATCCTGTGTCCTCAGAAAGAGGGACAAGCGTTTGCTCTAACCTTCAGTGACTTTTCTCAAGGTGTGAAGGATTCAATGGACGTTTTGCATATCAATGATTGGTGCAACACCATTTGATGGAGCCTTCTCATGCAGGACTGAGATGAGAACAAAGACTGAAGACTGACCAGCTGCTTTTGCAACAAGTGTGAACGAGAAGTCTGAAGATGACATCTACACACAACAGAAAGCATGTCTTTGTGGACTGTGCCACCTTTGTACTCAATGATTGTGGCCAATGGTGCCAAGAGGGGACTGAAAGAATTGAAAATAATCAAAGATATTTGATTTTGTAAAATGAACAAAGACATTTGCTTTACTGTTTTCAACCCCCATCTCTCTCCAGGAGGGCCATTTGGAATTCCTAAAGACAAAGAAATGCTGAAGGCCTGTAGGCCAAATGTGTGTCACACCTGTAACACCGTGGGGAAGTTTGGTCTGATTGGTCAGTTTGAATGGCTCACGTTAGGGTTTAAGTCACATGGTCAAGGAATAGATAAAAGAAGATTGTAACTGTTGCTCTGTCTCTTTTTCTCTGGCGCTCTCTTCTTGGGGCCTTCTCTTTGGCTCTTCTCTTCTTTGCTCTCTTCTCTTCTTTGTCTCTCTCTCCTTCTCTCTCTCTCTCTCGCTCTCTCTCTCAGGTAACATTCATGCTGGGTACGATTAATGGTATAAGTTTTCATCATCTCATACATTTATTTTGTAACTATTTTAAGTGTAACCATAACTAGATTTTGTCATTAAATTCTTTCAACTACAAATGATGTGCTAACTAGTTTTGATTTGGTATTGACTTTGAAGTGTTACCTATTGCAATACAATATAGTCACATTATAGCCACGCTCTCCCACATGTTTAGCTATTGTAACTGCGCTTATTTCCGTCGTTGGTATAAGCTGCAGTGGGTGGTAAAGACGAGAAATGTACAGTTTTCTGTCATCTTGTTGATAACGTTTCTTTAGTCATTCGGCAACCCTGCAGTCAGAACCGCTGTAGAGGATCCACCCTTACAATCTGAACAATGTTTTGAGCTGTGTAAGCGCAATAATTGACTCCAGGTCGTTGAACGGCCGCATTACTACCTCGGGTGTCCATTATTATTGTAATAATTAAATGGCCCCTCGTCAATTATTCCTTACATTATATATATATATATGTGTGTGTTTGTGCGTGTGTGTACACATGATCGATATTGCACAATACCATATATATTAACATGGCAGTTGGCAAGTCTTGCTAAAGTTGTTATTTGAATATCCTTCATCAGATTCTGACCTTTATCAAGCAGCTTATTGAAGACCTTTCAAACAGGATTCAGGAACAAATTTTTTTTTTTTTACAATAGTGTACCATTTATTTCATTTTTTAATATCTGCATGGCCAGATGAAGGCCATGTTTGCATTTGACTGCGACTCTGGTTCTGTCTAATGGCATTCTCAGAATCGTTTTAATAAAATAGATAAGTAGATCAACACTAAATCCAAACTGCCAAGACTGGTTCTAACTTTAACCTAGAATCTAGTCCAGGGATCAAATCACTTACAGGACTAACAAACAAATATGGTAAAGCTTTAATATGGGGAACACTCGGTATTAACTATGACTTCTGCCTCAAACTCCTAATTTACAGCTTATTAATAGTTAGTAAGGTAGTTTTTGTAGCGTTTACGTATTGGCAGGATTAAGGGATGTAGAACATGGTCAGGCAGAATAAGGCATTATTTTGTCATTATAAGTACTAATAAACAGCCAATATACCAATAATTGTCACTGTGCGTGACCCAAGAACAGGCTGAAGGTTACAATCAAACATAAACTTTAATCTTAACTTCACAGGAACATGCAGGCAAGCAACAGAACCACAAACCTACGCAACAGCGAACAAGAGGAACTTAAATAGTGAACACAAATGAGATAATTAAACAGACACAGCTGAACTAAATTAACTCATAATGACAGTGGCCATGGAAACAAGGAGTGGCGGGAAACTGAACAAAGGAACAAATCAAACACAAGCAAAACAGACTGAGCATGTGACAGTAATATGCATGCCAATAAGCAACTAGTTAATAGTGAGAATCGAACCCTAAAATAAAGTGTTATCACAAATACATAGAGTTTCAGAGTAGGTTTAGAGTTGAAAAATCCAGATAAATCCAACCTGATTTAGATCAAGTTCAACAGTCTCTCAAAGCTTGGTATAAACGTTCTCTGTCAACTCAGGTTTAATCCAGTTTGCGAATAACTCTGAAGCGCATGCACCTGAAAGCGTGACACGTGCGGCAAACAGCCAATCACAGTGTCCGATTGTAATTCACAGTGTCTTGCAATTCACTTCTTGCAAGAGAGACGGCGCAATTCACTTCTCTTCTGAAGATTGAGAGATCGTTTTGACAATTATCATGAAATGAAATGCGTTTACAAGGCAGGAGTAAACGAAGGCAGCTGAAAGATTATCTGACTACATCAATGCATGATGTGAATCAAAAAAATATGCCTAATAATTATAGGTTCACAAAGAGCCCAAATGAATACACGTTGTTTAAAAGAATTATGAATGCATGTATTATATTTATATTAATATTAGGCTACTGGTGAATTAATATAATAATTATATGAATATATTATATGAATTAAAAGTAATATTCATATAATATAAATATAAATAATTAGCACCAAAAGACGAGCAATTTTGTCTCTAAAGTTGTTTCACTTTAATTTGGGACGAGAGATACAAGGGGTGTGGCTTTATTGCATCTTTACTTGGGTTTGCGATCTCTAACCCAGAATAAAGTGTTTAACCGCTAAAAACCAATCAAACTCAAACTAATCCCGAACTTACCCGGGTAGCAACTGAAACCAGCTTTGTGCAACAGGCCACTGGAGAAATCACTGACGCCATCATCCAGCTCAGTTCAGTTTTCATACAATGGTGTCTATGCAAGCAGATCAATAATATTGTTAAATATTAAGTGTCCCCAACTAAGCAAGCCAGAGGCGACAGTGGCAGGGAACCCAAACTCCATCTGGTGACAGAATGGAGAAAAAACCTTGGGAGAAACCAGGCTCAGTCGGGGGGCCAGATCTCCTCTGGCCAACAAACAAACATTGTGTGATTATGATTCAGGCTAATGCATGTCAACTTCTAGAAGTGCATGGTATTAGCATATTCTTATGTTTAAATTGATATATTACACTTACAAAAACAAAAACAAAAAAACATGTCATGTCTGAACAAATGAGGAGGGTTGTAACACGACTTTCCCCATTTACTCCTAAAACATTTATTTATCCTCAATTCAATGAAAGATATTTTTTGCGCATCTGCTTTCTGGAGTCAAGGTGAAGATGAACAAAACAGTAAATACCACTTGAGTCATAAAGAAAATCACAGCTTTAAAACAATTTAACAATATGCACAGAGAGAGTCCTGGTCCATCCTCCTTATGCTCAACCCTTTCTACAGTACACAAAAAAGAGAAATAGAGAGAGAAGCATCTGATTGGCTAACTGAAGAAGTGTGTTGAGTTATATACTGTGTGTGTGTGTGTGAGAGAGAGAGAGAGAGAGAGAGAGAGAGAGAGAGAGAGAGAGAGAGAGAGAGAGAGAGAGAGAGAAGGGCAAGAGTAACAGAAGAATGAAGGTCGTCCAAGGTAAGTTACGCTGCTACTGCACCGCATATAAAATCTCATTTTAGCAAATTCTTTCCAACATTAAAACTGCATGCTCAACATTGTTTGTATGTGATAACGTAGACTAGAATAAAACATGTTTAAATTGCTGCTGCTGAACGGATGAATCCTGACAGTACATGAAAATGACAGATAAATGCATTCATAGAGAAGGTAAAAAAAAAAAAAAAAAAAGGATGATGCCGTGTGACTTTGTTACTGAAGGAATCAATAGATGTTCGGCATGCTGTTTGCTGAAATTTATTGTGTCTTCAACTCATTAGAAGTTTGTTGCCGTTGCTCTTTTCAACAGAAGACTTGATGCTATATCTGTCTAGACAGACTTGATCTGATCGTCTTTTGAGCCTGAGCTTTTGCATTTCAATCACATTTGTGTGTGTGTGTGTGTGTGTGTGTGTGTGTGTGTGTGTGTGTGTGTGTGTGTGTGTGTGTGTGTGTGTGTGTGTGTGTGTGTGTGTGTGTGTGTGTGAGACGGATTTCTGCAGAAGATGTTTAAAGAAGTGAATCAAGATTTATTCGATCTGAGATAGATCAATGTAGGCTATTTATTTATGTGCGTCAGAGGAATCATAAGATGAAACACATGTCCTCTTCACACCGTACCTCTTCAGATTACTTCAGAAATAACAAACAAATCATCACAACATTTAAAAGGATGTGGTCTCCTAGCAACCCAACACCCATGACGACCACGCTTGTCAGACGCAATCAAAAGACTAGCGGCTGTATTCCTCGCAGACTTCCTGACAGCCTCAGAAATGAGGAGGAACTGACAAATGTGTACACAAGCCAATCAATGATCGGCGCAGAGCGGCCACTTAGATGCACAGGAACATGAAATCATCAAAAATGACACCAAAACACGCCACCTGTCGTCCTTTACAAGCAAGATCATTGAGAAAACACTTGAATTGTGTTTAATTTTAAAAATGTATCGCTCTTACAGGGTTTTTCCTGGCTCAAACCAAGGTGGAGGTGGTAAAATTCAGATCACAGCTGAAGAAAAAACATTTTACAAGCATGTATTTTAGGTATTTTAATAAGAAGAAAATTTGATTTTTATTTTGAGAACACTATCATATACAGTGTTTCCCCTAGAAGGAACAAGGTTCACCCTCCACAGTCTCACAAAATACTGTGGAGGGTGGACCATGTTCCTTCTAGGGCAGTCCGGGGACATGCCCAGATGCTGTATGACAGATGTATCGCTTTTATTACGTTTCCTTTTTTATTCAAATTAATAAATTATTCCTTTTTTATTCAAATTATTCACAAACTTGCTTACCATGTCATCAACTATCTGACATTCAGATTCTCAAATGCATGTAAGTAAGTGTGTTTTGCCGTTTAAAAACCGTTATAAATTATTTAACACTGTAAAATAAAGTGTTACCATTTATCTTGATTTTGATCTATAACGTGAGATGGCAGTTCGGAAAGTCCTGTCAGTCAGATTTACAGCACTTAAATTCTTCAGTTTCTCCCGAAATACATGTAAGTAAGTGACAGGTGAACTGAGAGAAGAATAGAGTACTTACACTGTGTATCTGATGCAGTATTTGAATGGATTGTTATTGCTACTTCCATAGACACCAGTGTGTGTTTTACAAACTCTAGATGTATTGTTTTACTAGTACTTATGTGTATTTAAATGTTTGAAACCTAAAATAAACATTATGTGGTTGAAAACACTGCATGATGTATGTCAAACGCTGAGTGCGTCTGCCTCTGGCTCAGCACCAGCCAAAGCGTGAGAACACAGTTTGAATCTGGCAGTGATGTCACGTCACTGAACATTCTAAATCCCATATATCCCGTACTCTCGGGGGCACAGAAATAAAAATCCCACATGTGGGACCGCTCAGAAGGTTAATAGAGATGGGCACAAAAATGACAATTTCCTCCCGTTTGTCGCCGCCCCACTTGTCATGTCTATATTCCCCACCAGTGGGGCGCGCCCCACACTTTGAGAAACGCTGGTTTAGACCCATTCAGTCCAATTTGGTCAACTGTTTGACCAGTTCACTAAAAAGAACTGCTTCAGAAGAACGATTTCTTCACGAACCGGACATCACTATGTTGAAAACAAAAGTTACACACGTTCGTTGCGTTTTACCATGAAATGAGAGTTCTGTGTCTTTATTAAAATCAGCGCATTAATGATTTATCTCTCATCCACCCGCGATTAATTGGAATGTTACTTTTTATTACTTGTTCGAGAATGAAGAATGGGAACCCGCAACAGAACCGTGTTGGTGGAAAATGGGTATCTGAGCATGTGACTGCCCGACTACAGGCAGAGGCGGCATTGAAATTTGATGGAGGCGGCCACCTCGTAATTCCCTATGCAGGAAAACCCTGCTCTTAGAAGAAAAGGTTCCATATAGACTCTTAAAGGGGTTCTGACAAGAGCTTCATATGGAATTGTTTTAGGGGTTCCATCATTTTATGGACTTAGTTTTAATTAATTTTGTTTTAATTAATTTTTTTTAATTTCAATTAAACAT
The DNA here is from genome assembly GCA_018749465.1 of Paracanthobrama guichenoti. Lineage (NCBI taxonomy): Eukaryota > Metazoa > Chordata > Actinopteri > Cypriniformes > Gobionidae > Paracanthobrama > Paracanthobrama guichenoti. Next base: position 21,762,862 of record CM031956.1, read on the forward strand.
TAATAAACAACTCTTAGTTTGGTGTCCACCAAAACGTTTTTTACAGCGGCCAGCATATTTTTCCAATGGGAGCGTATTTTTCCAATCGTAATTGTTTTCAATGGGAGAGCCACAGTTTTAAAACACCAGGAGTGTAACGAGACACTGAGCGTCTATTTCACGCTGAAGCGCTCTGCGTTTTTTACCGGTCGCCAAGAGTTGAAGAATGTTCAACTTTAGGTAAAACGCAGCGCTCATCACTGTCACTTTTTACCCAGCCGTCCAATCACAGCAGAGGAGGGGCGGGACAAATACAACACTGACCAATGGTAATACACTGCTTGTACAACATCAACCAGCATAATAACAGAACAAAATCATTTAAAACAAGAGCCAGAGTAAATGCTTTACATTGTATCGACATTTTTATATAGAAACAATACAGAAACAAACTGTCTGTGAATTGAGATACTAGTAACACTTCCACGGATATTCCTGATCATAGCAAGCAAAGCATCAAAGCAAAGCGTTGCCAAAACGCTCTCATTCGCCCACGGCTAGGTGTTTTCAGCTGGCTAGAAATGCTTTGGTGGACACGACACATAGGTTTGCACGGTATAGCAGTACTATGTATTGCGATACTAAAGCTTCAAAATACTGGTGATGCTGTTGTATTTTTTTTTAAACCGTAGTACTGTCAACACGGTAGTACCATAAGGCAAGGCCGTAACTATGTCTTAGACACTGGGGGAATTTTTTTTTTGCATGGGGAAAGTGTGGGGGGGTCTTATTGGTTTATTTAGAGGAATTAAATTATTAAAGGATTAAAAGGGATTTAAGGAAATAAGGAAAAATAAATAAGAACGGTAAAAATTCCAGTTCTATTGTATTTATGAAGTAAACTTAACTACAATACTACACTTAAAAGTACCTTATTTAAATATGCACACTTGAGCCCCTGCCCCTTTAATCGTGAAAATGCCCTTTTCAATCGCACCATAGTGCCCCTGAAAAAGTGATTTCTAATTTCTACCGGAGGCGATTTAACCAACACCCCCGCAAACCACCACCAGCCGCCCCACCAGATTTACCATGTGGATTAATAATAGCCACACGGTAAATCCTCACGAAGAACAGCAAGTAAACATGACCATATGTTAACAAGACCAGAAAAAGGTGAACCGACAGCACAGGACTTAAATACACTGACAAACGAGGTAATTAACTAATACACAGCTGACAGTGATGATGAATCAAATAGTAACTATGGCGACAGACTATTGGCAGGAAATGGTGCAAAACAGAAAACAAAGTCCAGACAGGGTGATATTGCCTCAGCTTTCCATTATTGTTAATAATAGTTGGAACTTGCACTCTTAAATGTGCATTGAAAATTTGCTAGCTGATAAAACCTGTGCTCCAGGGACCATGTTCATATAACATCTAAGGCTAAATGTAGCTCTTGGCTGAGTGGGATGGTGATTAACACTAAGTAGTAGAAAATCAGTCCTGTCTCCCCAGCTGTGAATGTCATTGGCTGTTAAAGGCCTGTGTTGCTTATAATAAATTGACATGTTGATAACACATAAGCAGTTTGTCAGAATGCTCTCAATTACATGTAAATGTATGCATTACTGAGTGTGGTGGTGCTTATGGGGTGTTGCTCTGGGACAGGTGAGTATGAGGCTGGGAGGGAAATATCACAGTATACTTCCTACAAAATACTAGACTACACCACTGTTCCTAACCACAGACCTACAATTCCACAAAGGGACGTTATGAGCACGGAAATTATGCTTGTAGATAGTAAAACCTGTTGATGAAACTGATAACTTATCGGGGAATTTTTAAGGTCATGATCACATCTAAGGAGAAGATTGATGCCTCCTGATTTCATAAAGATTTGGCTGTGGATATGAAACAAAAAACTTTTTTTTCAAAAAGGATCTTAGCCAATTCGTTTTAATAGTACCATTAATACATTTTTCTTAATACTCTTTTCTAATGTAGTGTGTTTTTCTTTTCCATATAATATTGAACAAAAGTTGGCTTGATTTATAGCTTTTATTGCATTCTTAGGAAATGAGTTTGAGTAAGCTGGGGAGATGAGTCTAGAAATGCATTCCATTTTATTAAGAAAAATTAGGCCAATAATAGAAATGTCTCTTTGAGACCTTAAATTCAAATAAGATTTTCACTTATCTTGCCAACTACGTCGCCTTTGGCTTTTGGCTTGCTCAGTTGGGGACACCTAAATCTCATCTATATTACCGATCTGCCCGCATTGACACTATATGATAACTGAAATTAGCCGGATAACATCACCGTTTCACCAGAACGGCTGTACAGCCGAATCAAATTCTGTTGCATTATTTTCCTGTTAACACTGTGAAGCTGCTTTGAAACAAGTGGACTTGTAAAAAGCGCTATATAAATAAAGATGACTTGATTATCTAGACTATTCCAGATGTTGAGATTATTAAGTGAGGCATTATGTAATGTGTATACCTAGGTATTTAACAGTATCTTTAACAGGAATATTGTAAAAGGTTGACTGAGGGAAGTTATGAATTGGTAATAATTCACTTTTTTTTTTTTTTTCCAGATTTAATTTTAAACCAGACTCCCTAGAGAAAAGCTCTATAGTTTAGAAAACATGTTTGGAACTTGGTTAATGCTTTTCATGAATTGGCTGATGATGACTAACTGTTTGCCAAACACTGCCAAATTGAAAATCTTGAAGATGTACCCTGTGGTAATATCATATTTAGGAAGATGGTGCACTCCACTTACTTATGAATGGGAGAACGTTCAATGCCCAATATGGCAAATAAGCCCTGCCAAATAAGCAACAGTTGTTGTCAAATTTCATTGGTGATTTCAAATACGAAATTTAATCGTAAGCTTGGCAAACAGTTTTGGAGAATTTGATGTTTCCCCATTCAAAGAGATAGGAGCTGCACTTGCATGCCCGAGAGGCGTTTCAAAGATGGCCGCCGAGTGAAATTACTTGTCTTAAAGGGACTTTGGTAATATAACTGTGCTATTAGTGCCCTTATAAACTAATCCAAATCATTCTAAAGTACGAACCATAAAAATGTGTCCATTTGAGTTAAAAGCTTAAAAATAAAAATCTTTAGTTAAATATAATCCAGTAAATCGAGCATAAATCATATATTATTGTGAATGAGCGCACTTTTTTTTTTCTGTCTGAAATACCTGATTATTAAGCAGGGTTATGGGTCTAAAATTGTCTATTAATTTAGGATTTTTGTTTGGGGATGAGAGTGATAATTCCTTGCTTTATAGTAGTTGGAAAAATGTTGGATTCAGATATTTCTTTTAACATGTGAAAAATAATGTCTTAAATATACTCCCAAAAATGCCTATATATATAGAAGTTACTCGTTAATCCATCTGAACTGGGTGATTTGCCTATTGATACACATTTCACGGCTTTTCCCACTTCATCCATACTAATATCTGCATCACATACATTTTTAAAACTTTGGGGATACAATCTTTAATGAGATCATAGAACGCATCGGCATCTGTGTGTGAATAAGAGGAGGAATACAGTTTACTGTAGAAATAGTACATTTCCTTAGTAATTTTATCAGGATCCTTATATTGATTATCAGACTTAATACCATTGTCTCTTTTTATATGCGGAACTCCTTTCGCCCTCCTCTATCCGGTTCGCCCTCGATCTTATGTGATCCTTTGGCTTTATCAACAGAAATGTTGTCTAGCAAAGATATTTTTGCTTGTCATTTGCTTAATAATTTACAATTAGATTAAAATTTGAATCTGCAATTATATTATTGTTACATGTCACGCCTGTCCCGGACTCCATTTCCCATCATCCAGGCCCACACCTGAACATCATCTCTCCCGCTCTCCCTGGATTCCCTGCACCTGGTCTTCATCGTCAGCACTCCCATTATATTGTCTCACTTCCCTGTGCTCCTTGTCCGTTTTTATGTTTGCGTTACCTGGTTGGTTGTTTGTATCCTGTTCCTGTACGTTACTATTCTTTGAGTTAAACCCATCTATTATTGGAAGTCTGCCTCCTGTTTTTCCTTGCTGCACACCAACTTGTAACAATTATAAATAGTAGCTATAGTTTCTTGACAAAAGGGTTCACTGTTTAGAAGATTTATCCTTTTCTCCTTGATATGTGTTTGCAGGGTTAAGAATAAGTTTAACCATACAGGTGCAGCAGAAGCTATAGAGTTTGACTCCAGACAATATCTAAATTCAGAGACTAAACAGAAATTTGACTGAACCATCAGGTTTAAACCAGGTGAAGACTTGGATACCAGGGTTTTTAGTGCACCATACATCTACCAGTTTAAATACAATATATAGTATTATATAAAGCACCGTATAAATAAACGTGACCAGACCAAAACTGTAGCATCCTAGCAGTGATTTTTGCAAATACCACTTTTAATTGCATCACCGCTTGTGGGGAAGAAGAGAAAAAAGACGAAAAAGCTGAAAATGAAATTGAAAATGATGTTAAATGAGCAGGGCTTGTCAGAAGGCAGATGTGCCACACTGACATACTGTAATTGCCGAAGGAAATGTTAAATATTTCATAATCTGTTTAAAGCTTAACATGCAGTTATGGAGATGAAGATGCAGAGGAGAAATGTGCATCTCGATGAGCTGCAGAGACAGAGACAGGTGGGACTGAAGACAGCAAACGAAGCGTTAAAGTTTGTCATTAAGTTAAAACTGTCCATATGTTTCTAAATCATTAAATTAGATCTACTTGTATAGGGAAGAACAGTCTGATCCTGCTTTATCTCTCTGAGAAATAATGGGAAAGAGCAGGACACAGAAAAGCAGAGAGACCCACATAAAAGACAAGCGAGTTGCTGAATATATTTCAGTTGTCTCTTTTAGAATGCAATTACATTCAGTTCAGATTTATGCTCCTGTCTCCTGCTTCTCAAATGTTTCTCCCCTAGAGTTTCAGAATAATCTCAATGTTCAGATAATAATTCAGATTTGCCAAAGTCCACAATCAAAAGTCAGAGATCTCTTTCGGAGCGCAAACATTTTAGGAGAAACATCTTGAGACCAAACTGACCACCACGATCTGGTGTGGTTCAGTTCCTGTTTCCCTTGTGGTCTTTCCTGCCTTGTTTATTGCAATAGCTACACTTGTTTGTCGCCATAGTTACCCTCATTAGTTCCCATGACTACAAATCATCAGCACCTGTCCCTCCCTAGTCAGTCCTCTTGTTATCTTGTGTATAAATACCCCAGTGTTTCCAATGTTCTTTGTGTAATGTTGCCAATTCATGGTTGTATTGTGTGCATGGTTTCTGCAGCTTTCTGGTCTATCATGTATGGATTTACTTCTGTTGTCTTGTTTCAATCAATGTCCTCTGCACTTGGATCCAATGCCTTTTTGTCTGCAGCAGTCATGCTACACTGGAGTAAGAGAGATACTGAAACAGAGATATTCCTCTAGACCAGCCACAAATCAGATGGACATTGAACCTAAATTCTGCAGAGAGCAGGGGTCTCGTATAACTTCCTGTAGATTTCATCCTAAAAGTTTGTGTACGCACAAAAGGTTTCAGATTTATAAAACCATTCGTACACTAGAACCTGCACATAATTCCCTTTATAAAGCCCAGTCAGCGGAAGTGTGCGTACCCTGAATTAACTGTATATGAAGCTTACAACGCCTAGTTTTACTATGCATAAGATAATCTGCATTTCCATGCATATTCCCATATTTAACAGTACAAGACATTAAGAAAATATGAGATAGGGACATGTGCCGTCACATTATACATTGCTAAAAATCATTCAGTATCCTTACCTTGTTTTGGAATATTAAATCAAAACTGTATAAAATACATTTCAGAGAAAGTTTTCAGAGAAGAGTTATTCTCAATCTTTTCCAGTGGCTGAATTGTCTAGTATTTTAAATTGTTTTAAGCAAATCAAATTTATGCACTTTTGCCTATGAGGTAAACATTTATTTTAGGTAGAGTTGTTCCGGTTCCGATACTAGTATTCGGAAATATCACCGATACCACAACATATTCTGGCATCGGTATCGGCGAGTACTTGAACTCGTACCGATACGATACCATTTTCTTAAACAAGACCTAGTTATTATGACTGAGCTTTGCCTAACGGCTGCACGGTTCTTCTTCGCCGCTCAGAATGCATTGCAAACACAGGAAGTTGTGCTGTGTTGCCAAAAGCAACCACTGTTTAGAGCAGTGTTAGCAGAATGTCCGCTGTTTAGCAGTATTTCAGCCTGGACCAACCAGCCAGTAAAATGGCGACTAGGGATGTCACAAGTACCGGTACTTTGGTACCAAGTCGGTACTGAAAATGTAAAAATGTGATGATACCAGCATTTCTGTAGTACCGGTAGTACCGACTCCCGAGTACATCCGGGACCCGCAGCTGCGTTCAGTCGCTTCAGTGTTTATCTAAGCGCAGGGCTCCAGACTGTAGCCGAATATATACTAGTGTCTGTGACTATTAAACTGCAAAACACTATTTAAATATTGCTCCTGCATGTTCTGCCTCTCTGTGTGGATGCGCGGGCGCATGCGTGACTGCTCGCTGTCTTTGTAGTCTCTGCCGTGTCACTACATGAGGACACGAACACATAAACCGTCACTTCATGAGCATTTACCGTTTCATTTGAGAAAACTGTCATATCATGAACACAGACACACAAAGCTCTTCACGGCAACCCGTCAAAATAAAAGTTTGGTTTAACGTGAAGAAATTGACCGAATATATTAGGCTACTGTTGTACAGTAGATTTAGCTGTGTCTCTCTATAATAATAATCCGTCTCTATTAATAATTATAATTATGCCTAGATGGTTGCTTATTTTTCCCTTGTTTTGTTGTAAAGAGATTATTTTCAGATTAATATATAATTTTTCATATTCCTAGATTTATTTGTTGCAGTTTTTTATACAGTCATATTGTAAAACTAAAATACCCTTTTCATTTTGCGGTGTTAGATTTGTGGCTGCATTTGAAGTTCTTTTTCGCTTAAGAAAAATAAGTAATATTGCTGTCAAATGCATGTCAGATAATAAAAATACTGTAATAAATACAGTAGTTCACTGTATGTATTTGTTCATGTTTTATTAAGGGATAAGTCTGAAGCACACCATAAAATAATTCTAGCAATTCATGCAGGGCTAGTAGTGTAGATACAGCCGTATATACAGATACACACCCAGGTATCGAATCAGTACTCAGTATCGGCCAATACCCTGAGCCCAGGGAAAGGGAAAAAGGGTATCGGAACAATTTTAGATAGATCGACGTACTCCCAGTTACGCACTCTGATGTCACATAGCCCGTAAAAAAAACAGTGGAAAATTGCATACGCACATTCAATGCCTTTTTTGTTCGTACCCAACGTTTATACATCAGTGACGTCACCGTGAAAGGAAGAGATTCCATGATGAAGTTGAAGAAGCAGCTCAGGAGAGTGCTGATGTATTATTCAGAAATTCAGTTTTTTATACTGCCATGGATCAGTGACATGAATACATGATTCCTTACTACAGCAGCTATTGTCAAAGACTTTGCAAGTGTCCTGCAAATAGGCCTTATGGGTGAGGATTTTGACTTATTTGTGTGCCGTTCACTAATGATCTCAGTTGTGGACCATCCACTAATGATCCACTGGCTAAGATCTTTGAGAAAACTGTTCTTATTGAACTTGTTGAAATCTTATTCTTGTTGAAAATGATACATGTGAAGTGTTTCAATCTGGTTTTAAAAAGCACCATACAGAATCAGCTTTACTAAAGGTTTTTAATTATATTTTCCAGGCAACTGATTCTAGTTACGTGACTATACCTTACAGCAGCATTGGGTACAATCGATTACCACATTCTCATCTCTGGTTTAGAACTGTGTGGTATTCGTAGAAATGCCCTTAATTGGATTAAGTCTTATCTTCAAAATAGAAGTTTCTCTGTCCGTATGGGAGAGTGCATGCCGGCCGCAGCACCTCTATCATGTGGTGTTTTTGATCTGTTTTAGGACCCATCTTTTTTTCTCTTATGCTTCCTTTAGTTAATCCTTAATCTTGGGTAAATATGGTGTGTCACTTCACTGTTATGCAGACAACACTCAGTTGTATCTACCTTTTAAGCCAAACACCTCTTTTGCCTTGGAAACATTGCTGGCATGTTTTGATGACGTCAAGGCATGGATGTCTGTACATTTCTTGAGCTTAAATGAATCGAAAACAGAATTGATTCACTTTGGTCCCTCTGAACTTGGTGACATGACTGAAATTAAGCTGGGTACACTGACCCCCTTTCGAAAACATCAGGTAAAAGATTTGGTTGTGGTTTGTGACAGATCAACAGATCAATGAAGTTGTCAAAATTAGTTTTTTTCCAACTGAGATTGTTGTTTAAAGATGTCATGAACTGGCCTTTTCTATTTTTTTATACTGTTGTCTGAGGTCAACCTATGATGTTTGCATGTTTTTTACATTCAAAAACATCATAATGAATAAGTAATAGGCTATTTTCTACACTGGTTTTGAGGCGCTCTCCTGAACGCTCGTTTTTTATGGGCGTGACGCACTGAAGACTTGGAAGTAAACGCCCACTGCTAGGATTGGATAATATTTGTATATTTAATGAGCTTCTGCTCCCCCGTGAGTACACGTGAGGGATTGTTTTGAAAGCAGAAACCGGAATGATTCTCTCACAGGGCTCGCAAAATGTCTTTATCAAACAAACACAATGATTTATCTCTCAAGCACCCGCGACTGATTGGAATATTATTTTTTTATTACTTGGCTCACCCGATGAAGCAGTAGCAGTATTAACATTAAGTGACATGGCATCTGACGCGTATTGGCACATCCGGTCTTCATTGGCATGTGCCAGTGGATAGTGGCATGTCACGTGTCACTGACATTATCGCGACACACTGACACTGACATGACACCTGACTGACACAGAGTCACGGAACATGTCGCCGTGTGCTGTGACACCTCCAGTAGTGGCTGACAGATTAATCGAGCAGATATTGACGTAATTGCATTAATTGCACATAATCCTAAATTAATAGCATAATTTTGTGATATTTTAAATATCAATTAAAGGCATTAAAGTCAGTAATATTTATTTTCAAACATGTTTTGTGTCACATCTGTATTTGATTGGCATGTGTCACTGAATACGTTTTGTAATACGTCACAAACTGCCCATTCTAGGAAAGACACAAAATAAATCTATCATGGGTCACTACGAATAACACATTAACAGTCGCGACTCGCGTCTAATAAGAATAAAATCATTTAATTTAATAATAGGAAATTATTAATTATTTAATTATGTAAATCTCCTGTTTAAAAATAGGAAGATGTCATTTTAAAAATGTGGAAATGAGTGGAAATAAGTTAATACAATGCTGCAAATTTAAACTATATAACGATAATTACTGCCGTAATAACGACTCATTTCAAATGCTTACGTGTTTTTCATCTCTTTCTCTTTTGAGCGGTGATGACAGATTATTCTTGTAAATACTTTCCAGCATTTCAGTAATAAAAGTGTAGGCTAGATATTTAAAATGCATTCAAATTACAGCGAAGCGCAACCGTACGGTGCTCTGCAGGGGTCAAAAACCATATAAACAGTTAATTTTGAAGCGATCTCTTCTTGAAAACTCAGAGATGTGGATTTGGACGGCAATTAAATTACCACATGACCTTGGTGTTTGTAAAAAAAAAAAAAAACAGTAGGTAAGCAGATTTTTACGCAGGTGGTGGGAGAAAAACACTGACATTCTGGATTCGGACAGCAATAAAGTCACATACTAGCCCCTGCAAATACCTTACGACCCCACAAGAAACAATTACCGTCCAAATAGGGCTTTTGTGTGTTATTGGAAGGATATATTCTGTGTGTAGTTTTTGTGTGTTCCAGTCTCTTTTGTCTCTACTCTCCAGCTGTAATTACTCACAGGTGGTTAACGAGTGACCTGATTGTTGACGGGAGTGATTGCCACTCCTGAACCATGGATGCACAGCTCCTCGCTCTCATGGCTTCCTTGACCGTACAGGGTAAACAAAGATCAACTCTGTCAGTGTACATAGTGATTGTTAAAGAACCGGTACAAGTTTGCAACCTCCCCCAGTTTCTCTTGAAGCCAATACAGAAGTGACTTAAACTGCAATTCATCGACTGGCCACTAGGAACAGGCTCCAGAAGGGAGCAGAATCTCATTGAGCCCCATGTGAAAATGCCCAACTTTACAGCAGAAAAAACATGTTTACAGCCTGGTACAAATTGTGGTTTTGGTCTATATTGCTAATTGCTCTTTATGACAACTGTGAGGAGGGTGAATTTTTTTATAACTCATTTGTTTACATTATATAAAGCCTTAAAGTTCTGCATAATTAAGGGTGTGGCAACTTTGAGTGACAGGTGGATTGCCGTTTGTCTGCTGTCTGTTAGTCATCACTTCACCTCAGCTCCAGCCACGTCCCGCCTCTTTGCCCAATTTTTGCCCAGTTATCCAGGAGTGCCGCGCTGCCAAGATGGCAACGGCCGCCTTTGAGGCCTCAAAAATGCTCTTCAGAACCCTATGGGTGACGTCACGGATGTCCATATTTTTTTTTACAGTCTACAGTTACAGTTTTAACTTACCCCACCGTAAGACACTGTAGTTAAGTTAAATCTCTGAAGTGTAAACTGGTATAATTTCAATGTCATGATGCGCAACTGGTTTATTTTATCATTTAAAATATTATTTGTTAGTTGTTTGGAACTATGTACAAGTACATCAAATCCTTCTCTGATAAGAACCAGAAGATGCTTAATCATATAAATATATCCACCTGTAGGCCCTAATGGCCTAACATGTTCAACATTGCAGAAAACCGACCATGCCAAGAACCTTTTGACTAAAATGTTACTAAAATAGAAACTATTTTTGACTAAACAAACCAAAGACGTGACAGAAATGAATATCCTCTCAAAGTAAAAGAGTACCATGATTTCAAAGTACCTTCATTATAGTATTGTGATAAAAGGAAATTAACTAATATGATAGCCATCTGCAGAAATGGCGAGTTTAATATTTTATGCAATATAGTAAGGCACACGCTGTAGACATGAAAACATGCAGAACAGTAGAAATGACCCAGTTAACAGCTCTTCAAAAAGACTGGATATTAATTTCTTAATTTGTATCTCTCTCTCACACACACACAGACCATGGAAAAGCTAAAGACGGCGGACGCGAGGACAAGGCCTGTGAGCATAGTATAGTAGAAATAGAAATACGGCAGGAATGTGAATCTACTTATACAGAATATCAGACTCCGTCCAAGAACGTGCCACTAACGAGTGCTTATAAAGTCTCTAAAAGGAAGAAGAAAAGAGTGTATGTTTACTTTGAACACTGAACAAAGCTAATGTGTGCAGATATGACATTATCTCCACTCAGTAGCTTTGATCGTAATGTGCCATTTGTGTCGTGTTATAACATGAGGCTTGGAGCATTGTGTTCCCTTTCAACTTATGGTCCACAATCACAATGTGTGCTTGCCTCAGAAAGCATTTCGTTACTCTGTACTTCGCTACACCATAAGAATACTCTATATATTTCGAAATGTCTTTCTGAAAGTGTTTTCTAAAATTTCTACTATAAAGAGCAGGGGTCGGCAACCTTTTAAACATGAAGTAAACCTATGATGTTCAAGGTGATGGACGTATTTCCCAGTCGGCACTGCTTTATGAATAATTCATGCCCAATTCTGCCTCATTGTTGACTGTTTTTACTGTTTTCTGCATTATTTACACTGATGCCATGTTTGTTGTTCTCTGAGTTATGTGGAAGAATGTGTACCTTTCCTTGATGTAATTTTGAATGTCACACCAAATGCATGTTTCTAGTGTAATATATTGTAATATGTAATTTATTCCTGAATTTTCAGCATCATTACTCCAGTCTTCAGTGTCACATGATCCTTCAGAGAAACATTTCTTATTATTATCGATGTTGAAAACCATTGCCTCTTTTGTGGAAACCGTTCTTCATTTTTTCAGGATTTTTTCCTTTACTGTCACTTTTGATCAATTTAATGCATCCTTATTAAAAAGTATTTTCTTTCTTCAAAAAAGAACTTACTGACCCTAAACTTTTAAATGGTAGTGTGTCTGGAAAAATATCTTGATTCATTATCACTATTGCAAAATGTCTTAATCTACAGAGATCCTTGCTTTACAGCATTGCTTGTTTCTCTTAATACATATAAAATATTATTCTAAGAGCAAATTGCAACAAAAAAGCAGACCAAACTGCATCACTGGCATTTGCTCGAGTAACATTGGCAGTTTGTTTGTGTGGTTCAGTTGCAGCGTTTTGACTTCCCTTACAGGTTAAACAAGCTATGTGCTTTCGCACCGGAGGAACCTTTTCATAATTCCTAGAACTATTGGCGCAGGAACTAGGAACAATTTCAGTTCTAGGAACTCCTTTTGGGGGAACTCATTTAGCCCTGCTTCAGAGTAGGATCTAACCCAGCACAATAGTAACTACCAGTGATGTGAGTGTGCGCTGATTGGCCAAACGCATGTGTAACACCAGCACCTGCCATTTAAAAAAAAGCCGTCTACACACACAGATTATAGCCTATATATATTTACTCTAGAAACTAACTTTACCACATGGAAAACTGTGATAGATGGACCTCTCAACCTTTACTCTAAGGAAAAAACCCAACGCAACTTTGAGGGGACAGCAAGCGACATTGGACATTAACCACGCAGCAAATGCTAATACTTTTTCATATACCATTTACTTTTTTTGGATAACAGTTCTACCTAATAACATATTAGAAAGGACAGTTAAACAGATTGCAAGCTTATGAAGAAGGAGAATGTGAGACCTGTGTACTCAGGCGTTCTCAGCGCCGTCAAAATAAAGGTCTGCCAAGCTGTCACAACAAGACAGCTTCACAGAAGTCACAACAAGTGTGGCTTACGTCACTTCAGAGTTCCTACTGGCAGTGCGAATGCAATCAGGAAAAATGTTTCTAGGGGAACTTGTGGTTAGTTCCTAGATAGAACTACTCAGAAATTGCTGACCCAAAATAAATAGCATAAAACATAAAACATCATGTCACATAATACAGAGATATAATGAAACCAGTTAATTGCCAAAGTCAAAAATAGTTTAGCATAATGCAGTTATGTCTGTTAATGTTATTAATGGAATATATCATGCAATATTATTGAATAAAAGGGGACCCTTCCCAGCAAGCAATAGCCGTCATTTCACTGTCCCGGGTAACCTGATATAGTCAGGCTATGAGTAACCCACTTCAAGCCAAAATAACCTTGAATTTCGTTTTTGCCAAAATAACTTGCGAGATGTATGATATTCCATCATGTAAGAAAAGTCAATAGTGATTACAAGGTGTTTGGTTTCATTTCTTTGGTTTTGACATCTATTCAATTTTCACTGACAGCCCAAATCTTGCCTTGTTCTAGCCTAGACATAGCTATAATATGTATTTTAAACGCAAAATTGCTTGCTGGGTAAGCTTGGGAAAGGTTGAAAACCTTTTATCTAAATGCATCTCTGTTCTCTTTTAAACAGGAGATAAAAAATGTAGTACCTCACTACGACACGCTTCAGTCTAACGGAGGTCTCGAACAATAATAAAGATGGATGGAAGGTGGATTGATGAACAGATGAACAGATGGATGAATGGAGGAGGTGGACGTACCCCTGGAGTGTGGAAGCAGACCATTGGGAAAATACACTGGATACCTTTTTAAACATCTTGACCTACAAGAATTGCATTGCATTTTGCAGATGCAAAGAAGACATAACAGAAAATAAGATAAACACACCTGCCTTCCTAGCATTTCTCTACAAATAAAAAAGGAAAAGGAAAAGGAAATCACACAGTTTGACCTGAAAATTGTATTGCATTTTAAACATCGTGACCTAGAAAAATTGCATTGCAGTTGGCAGATGCAAATATGTGCATTCCCTAGAATCAAACGCACCAACCTAGAGTCTACCTAGTGTTTCTCTACTGATAAAACACTGAAGAAATAGCGCAACTAAACAAAGAATGACATCTCAGATAGCCCTAGCTGTAACGCTCTCTGCTCTTATCCTTCTCACTGTCAGTGGGAATATTTTGGTTTGTCTGGCTGTGTACTCTACGAGACGCCTGCGTAACGTCACCAACTGCTTCATCGTCTCGCTAGCAATTACAGACTTTCTACTGGGCATCCTAGTGCTGCCATTTTCCACCCTTTACCAAGTTACGGGCGATTGGCCACTGGGGGCGCACTTCTGCAACATCTACATTTCGTTGGATGTCATGCTATGCACTGCCTCCATACTCAATCTCTTTGCTATCAGCTTGGATCGTTACTTTTCGGTCACTGCCCCACTGCACTACCCAATGCTTTTGCTTCCGTGGCACGTCGGCGCCATTTTAGCGACAATCTGGCTGGTTTCGGTGGGCGTTTCGTTTGTCCCCATCCACCTGGGCTGGAATACACGAGACTTGAGCGTGCAAAATATTCGCGAGGGCGACCCTGCACGAGACTGCCGATTCGAGTTAAATCCAACATATGTACTGGTCGACGCCTTTGCGACGTTTTATCTCCCCCTGGTGGCCATGTGTTGGAGCTACCACAGAGTTTTTCGCATTGCAAGGATGCAGGCGAAACGGATCATTTCTACTCGGCGGGGTTCATCGTCATCACCAGGGGTGACGATTCTTGCACTGCACGAACACAAAGCTACAGTGACGCTTGCGGTTGTGCTTGGTGCGTTCGTGGTGTGCTGGTTCCCGTATTTCACGTTTTTCACGATAATGGGAATACGCAACGAAGATAATCCGCCACACACGGTGGAGTCGGTGGTTCTTTGGCT
>CM031956.1:21840294-21852146 GCA_018749465.1 Paracanthobrama guichenoti
AGTAGTTTATATTTAAAGGGTTTTAGTTGTTTTTTTATAATTAAAGTTGTTGTTTTATTATCTATAGGCCTTTTTCACTGAGAAATACATCCAGGAACATACAAATGACCAGGAGAAGATTGAAAGGCTGAAGGATTTGATTGCCTGGCAGGTAATGATATATAATCAGTGCATGCCTTAAGGTCTTTGCTATGATTTTGCTAGTGATACATAATATAAAGCAGTTTTTTTTTAAGCAGTTTTTTTATTTGACTACCGACATCTTTCGTTTGGTCACATGACCAAGAAGTATGAAAATGTTGCGTTAATAACATGTCTGCTTTAAAGTTCAGGAGTAACATGCTTCTACCATTGGTAAATTTGATGTATTTTCTTAAATCAATCCAAACTATCCTTTTCAAAGAATGCTGTATAGTTTTTTTTCTTTTCATAACCATAACTTTTTTCACAAGTTTTCATAACTAGCATTCAAGATGTGAGATCACAGTTCTTCAGAAGATCTTAAAGCATCTGTCATGCAGTATAAATATCCAGCGTGAGGTTTTATTTAAAGGAAAGTCTCCCGGGGATATACTGACGTACATCCACATGTTGGGTGAAGCAGCACGTGTCTGGTGCTGCAAACTGACTTTATCATCAGATCTAAAGTCTTTTATCTCTCTTTACTCAGTCAGAACAGTGGTGATGGTTACAGAGCAACATGTCAAATCCTCCTGCTGTCTTGCCCATGAGATTGTGTGTGTGCGTGAGATAGAGATCTACTGAAGATGATCTTAATGCTGATAAAGTTTCATTTGTAGCTGTTTAATGGGGAATATATCTCTCTGCAGCAACATCTGTCATGTGTAAAGAATAATCGATGCATGCATTATTTTTCTAATCATTTAATGGCCCAGAGTCAATTATTCCGCTTGTACTACGGTTACCATGCCTCAAGACATTGTTCAGATGTTTTATTTCAAGACATTTGTCAGGTTTTTGCCCTCAAAACTCTTGTGTGTAGGACTAATTTCTTGCACATCTCATCCCACACTTCTGTTGCTAATTCCAAAATGTTTTTAGAGCTAGTAACGGAGGCCTGAGCCATTGATTAGCAGACTAATGGAGAGAGGTTGAAAGACTTAAAAGTCTGTGCGTCTCTCAACTGTCTTTGACAGCAGTGTCTCTACTAATAGCGACACTATAAGTTTAACTGCTTCAAAAACAGTGATGTCACTACCTTGATACCGAGTGTGTGTGTTTGTATGGAAGAGAGAGCTAGAGAAAAGAGAGTGTGCTTTCCATTGTTAATGGAACATAATTTCTTGGGGAAAACACAGAAATAGTTAGCATTTTTTATTGTATTGTTTGTTATGTCTATTAGGGCTGCTCGATTAATCGCAATTAGCATGAAATCATGCTTAAACCAATTTGGCTTGTCACGATTATGAAATCGCAAAGGCAGCGAATACATTTGGGGTGTTTTTTTATGTGTCGTTTGTCAGTGCAGGACAGCTCTGTGATCAGTAGTAAATGCTGCTTCATCTGAAATCAACACGGATCGAACATATTTCCAAACAGAAGCATTTAGACATGTTTAATCAATCAAAGCGTTTCAATCTTCTGTTTATTCAGCTCACCGTACTTCTGCGGCACATATTTGGAGTACCCTGAGTGAGAGCGCCCTCTGGCTTTCAGATGGAGCAACATTTACTACTGATCACGGAGTCATGCTTCACTAAGAAGCTGCGCATTAAATAATCGCAGCCTTTGCCAAAGTGCATGTTGTTTAATTGCGATTAATCGTGCAGGCCTAATATTTTTTTGCTTGGTCAGTGTCGTTGTGGGTTTTGGTTATTTTGCTGTTGAATTCTGTAAGGAACTGGTGCATATACGTGGTAAAAATAAACAATGCACAGCAGAAAATATGGAGGGAAGCACTTGTGAGTACCAATATTTTTGGAGACAGGGACACGTTTACTTACTGGAGCAGAACTTTTCTCCATCTCTGGTAAGATGGCAATCATGATGATACGTGTGTTCATTCATTGTTAGTTGTTATATGTCTGTCTAGTTGACTTTCTATGGCCATTTCCACGATGCAGAAAACGGGTACGGAATTGTGGAATCCAGTCATAAACTGAATTTACAGAATTTGTTAAATATGAATCCAATTGAATCCACGATATAAATGTAAATATGTTTATACTCGACATGTCCGCACGAGCACGAGGGTGCGCATGGCAAAAATTGTGTCAACGCGGAGTGGGCGGTCGTGCGCGTTGAGAGTGTGAAACCTCCATTTCGCTTGGCGGTGAAACTTTCCGTGCGGCTCCGCAACCAAAGATGCACGAGTTCTGTAATCATCACTTTCCTCACTATCTTCTTTTCTCTTGAACATGATAGGAAAGTGATGATGACAGACAACCAGACCAAAAAAGTTCTGTGCACCCCTGAACGTAATGCACAATGACAGCACTCACTCGGGGGCTCTTTTTGGCAGCATTTTTAGAGAATTAAACAGATTTTCACATAATGTTCTCCTCTTCACACCACTTTTTCATATTTTATCATATTAATAGTGATATTTTGGCCTTTTATGTATTAATTTTAGAGGATTTAGAGGGCTGGAAATGCATTGGTGGGAACACACATTTTACCAGACAGCAGTTTTATGTCTTGTTTTTGACTTTCACTTGTTTGACGGTCCTGCGTGTGATGAATAGTCATCAGTGTGACCAGCTGTCCCAGCGTTCAGGCTGTTTGTCTGGTCCAGGCGCGTGTCGAATATAGTTACTCTCAGTACATAAACGCTTCTGTTGCATAATGGTTATTGAAGGACTCGTTTGCTTTAGGGACGTGGACAGAAATGTAACGACACAGAGGCTGGTATGTAGATGTATTTTCAGCCAGATGAAAAGAAAGACGCCCATCGATGACAGACATCTGAAGAGCTTTTCCATGAGCAGAACAGATGTGAGGTATTGATGTAACTCTACAGATAGTTTGTACCAGGATGTCCATGGGACGGAAAACAAACCTGTCTGTACTTCAACACATCTGCTTGTGTGTGTGTGTGTGTGTGTGTGTTTGCTGGATAAAAATTATTCTGTAGCTTCCTGTGTGTAGAGATTCATTAACACAGTGTCTCATCTTACAGGAGATGGCAGCAAGTTTTGAGCCTTTGGTTTGTTGTTTGATGTCTAGGAAGATTTTAAAGGGGCGGTTGATTATGATTTCACTTTTTAAACTTTAGTTATTGTGTAATGTTGCTGTTCGAGCATAAACAACATCTGCAACGTTCAAAGCAAAGGGAGATATTTTCTTTTAAAGAAATTGTTTTTTAAGGACTACAACAAACATCTGGTAGAGACAACGACAAGCTTCTTCACAGGTTGGCGACATTACTAACCCTAAAATTTACATAAACCCCGCCCCTGGGAACACACAACAAAGGCCATGTTGAGAAGAGGAAGAGTTGTAGTCAAGCACATTTGGGAGTCGCTCAAGCTGTTGCATCCATCTTTTCACATTTACTGCAATACAGTACAAACACAAATGCAATAGCATGTCGTAAAAGCAAGATGACAACATAAGTTATAACCATAATTAAACTAAACTATACCAGTTCTATCTCCATGCAGCAGATATTCTCTGACTGTGTACATCTTACATCACTTCCCACACAAGCGATTTATAGATTATCATGGTAGAATATTCTCATCAATGAATATAGTTAACTCCACATCAGCTACATAAATTCATCAACTAAACAATCAGAAACGTCCCATCTCATTCTACATGTTGTCTCTACTTCTTGTGTCTCTCCATCATTGTCGGACACCGGTTTGATCATAAAAAGCTGAACAGTTTCTGACCTTTTCAGTGCGTGCCTGCGTGAGGTAATTGGAGCTGCTAACACAAGCTCCGCCCTCTTCTTGAAAGGGGGCCAGGAGCAGCAGCTCATTTGCATTTAAAGGGACACACACAAAAATGGCGTGTTTTTGCTCACCCTCAAAAAGTGACAATTTTAACATTTTGATAGTTTAAAAAATTGCTTGCAATGACACAAAGGGACCATTTTAGAACACACAATAGAAGTATTTCTCACATGATAATGGTTGTTTAATGCCATTTGCTGAATGTATCAGTCTTGTTGTTTTTGACTATAACACTTAATTTTTTCTCACGGATCCTTGTCAGGTCAGGACAGCAGCTCAGATGAGTTACAGCAGCTGTCATCCTGTCAGAGAATGAAATATGTTTCTTCCTTTGTCTTACCTCAGATGTGTTTTAAAGACGCAGATCTGCACATGTGCCATGTTCCTCCACAAAGAGGGCGACAAGCTGAGTTGCACAAATCAATTGTTGATGAAAAGCAGTTTAAAAGTTTTATCTTATCATCTGTTTTCTCAGACATGCGTTCTTACTGATGCCTTCTTACCACAAATATCATTATTTACACTTTAACGTTTAATTGTTATAGATATGATAATGTTCAGCTCAGATAATTAACATTAATGATAGAACTGTAGAATTTGTGTTTGACAGCACATGAGGGACCGAAAGCCACTTTTTTGCGAGATATGGCGATCAATGTGGGCCGTCCTGAAGGTAGAACAGGCCTCATGTACATTTTTCACACGCCGCTATCGATGCTCTGTCATACCGGCTGACACAGAAGTCATGTAAACAGGGGTAAAAAAGGCAGGACAATCCCCCTGCAGATTTGAGCTTTTGATTAAGTTTGCTTTCCCCGCTTTGTGCCATTTGGGCTGACTGCCCTGGTCTCTTTTATTTGCGGCTCTGCTAATCTGTGTGAATGTGCTGCCCTCTCGCAGAGCTGGAGCTGTTATTCACAGATGTCAGGTGCTTTTGTTTGCTCCGCTTCATTCATGTTAGAAATTAGAAAAACACTTTACTGTGGCAGGTGCGGGAACTTCAGCTGGGGAGGTAACATGAGGACCTGGTGAGTTTAGTATGTTAATGACAAGCATTCACCGTGGGAGTCCAGCGCTGGGTTGAAGGATTGTGTGGTGATGCATGTAAAAAATGAAAGCATGCATATCTCCTTTGCCAGATTTGTGTGGCTTGCATTGTCATAAACAGTGTAAAAACAGTCGTGTCCCCTTTACACTGCAGGTCATGATGCCCAATTCCCATTTATTGACTACATCCGATTGTTTTGACATCCAGCTTACATCTTCTTCTAGAAGTAACCCATGTCTGCTTTTACACTATACACTTTGTAAAACAACTCAAGGTAGACATACTGACCCGGAAAAGCTTAGGCTGCGAAACGGCGCGATTTGCAATGGATGCAGACAAAATTATACAAGCTTTTGCTTTCTTTAAAGGTCAGCAAAACACTGGGTTGACCCTTTGTCTTCAATTGTGCCATTGAAAAGAGTCATGTGATCAAGGTTGGTGTCCACCTGAGTTAGTCCCCCTATACCCTCATTCACTATTCCCTACATTACTCCACTAACATATCCACTTGAAAGAGTGAATGAAGATGAGCGAGTCAATTTGGACACAGTGCGCCGGAAAGGCTGCCACTTTTGCATAGTTTATGCTTGCTGAAACTGGCAGCTCCATTAGTAATGAAAAGATTTGTCTTGAATTCCGTCATGTAAACTAGCCTGTATAAACCTTATTAAACCATTTAGTAATCACTTAAAAAGGATTTATACCTGTATTGATGAATGAATGAATGAACGAACGAACGAACGAACGAGGCATTTATATAGCGCTTTCATATGTACTACTGTACACCCAAAGCGCTTTACACTCATGTCAGGGGTCTCTCCTCAACCACCACCAGTGTGCAGCATCCACTGGGATGATGCGACGGCAGCCACAGTACAACGGCACCAGTGCGCTCGCCACACACCAGCGATAGGTGGAGAGGAGAGAGGGTGATAGAGCTAATTCAGTGGATGGGGATTATTAGGAGGCCATGATTGGTAAAGGCCAATGGAGGGAATTTGGTTACACCCCTACTCTTTACGAGAAGTGCCATAGGATTTTTAATGACCACAGGGAGTCAGGACCTCAGTTTAACATCTCATCCGAAGGATGATTCAAGAGGGATGATTGGCTCTGTGAATTTCAGGCATCTTCTGGCGAGGCACAGGAATTGATTTGGCACGAACCTGCATTATGGGTATTCTCTAGCCATTGAGTGTACATCGGTTGTACACTTGTTATTATGGTGCATTATGGGATTGAGTGAGTGCACTCGTTAACATCCACTATGGTTTCAGACACCGCTACAAATGGCTGTCCCCTCAAATAGTGCCCTATTTAAGGGTATGGGTGGTGATTTTGGACACAGCCCGCCATTCGCCACCTTCGTTTTTTTTTCAGTGACGTATGATTCGCATTGACGGGAATATCCAATCCGTCTGCTTACATGGCAGACACAAATGCACTTATCCGATTCATATCAGATCTATTTCCACAAATGAATGAGGCCTGAAAACGATCTGAGAATATCAGAACCCATGTGCTTTTTACAGATATCCGATCTGTGCCACATGGGAGAAAAAAAATCTGAATTGGGTCACTTGCACCATGTAATGTAAATGTGGCCTCGTAAGTGCTTGTGTGTGGACACTTTCACAAGAATTTAGGCTTGTACATGAGCTCTAGATGAACTCAGACTATCTCAGATGTCTCCAGTTGTGCTTCATGCATAATAAGTGCATAATTGCTCCAATTTTACTTTGTAAAACTGCACTGAACCAAAAACGTGATTTGAAATCTCTGGCATTTCTGACATCATAAATTTGTAACCAATCACGTCAGCGTGTAGGTGGGCTGTAGCATATCAGTAACTATGCTGCAAAGCAGGGAGTCTCAAGAGAAGCCAGGTTATCCTGGTATGTTTTATATGAAAAATTGTGTATATGCAATGTTATGATATTATATTCTGCACTGACGTTCTATGATGTTCAAAGCGTTTCTAAGGATGCTGATTTTTAGAAGGCGGGCTGAGATGGTGAACGGGAACATGGTTTGCGTAACATTAGCAATACATTATTAGCTGTTGTATAACATAGTCAAGCAAAAGGCTAATCATATTAATTACCGTTATGTGCCCGACTTTGTAAAGAGCGCCATTGTGCAGTGTTTACTACAGTAAAGTTGAGCGAGAGGATCTCTGAGCTGGTGTGAGTGAGTGGAGGCGGGGCTAATTTGCATATTCATGTGTCCACGTATACTAAATGAAGCAAGAGTGTAGAGCTACATTCAAGCTATTTTAAGGCATGAAGAAAAAAAATTCAAAAGTAAATATGCCATTTTGGTGATCAAAGATGAGTTTTAAGGGATAAAATGATTGACTACAGGGGAACTTTAAAGCGATACTCCATCCAAAAATGAAAATTATGTCATTCAATCACCCTCATGTGGTTCCGTAACTGTATGACTTTTTCTTCAGCAGAACTGAAGACAATTTTTCCCTTCTTTTATTTATTTTATATATGCTAGACTTAATAGATATAATGTACTAAATCTATGCATACATACAAATATATTTTGAAGAACATTGGGAACTAAACAGCATTGGAGCCCATTGACTTTTATTGTATGGACAAAAAAACATTTCTCAAAAGATTTCTTCTTTTATGAGAAGAAAGACCGTATGGGAACAACTTGAAGGTAGGGAAATGATAGAAGCTTCATTTTTGAGTAGCAAACCACTTTGCAATGCCACTGCAACTGCATAGCAGAGAAGATACTTGAGATTAAAAGAACATGTTGTCAAATCCTAATCAAGCACACCTATATAAACTAAGCAAGGTCTCTCGGATTACTAAAGACTTCAAGCCATTCAAGCTAGATATTTGACTCATGACCTTGGGTGTTTTTCAGCACCATGTTCTATAATGCCTTACAGGAAAATGTTGGAACGGAAGGGAAGCATTGACATGCTCTGCGTTTAAGTGTTGAATTATTCATTTTGTGTCCATATGTGCTTATCTGTTTTATTTCCAATCAAAGTTAGTTGATGAGGCGTGTTTGTAGTTGTGTTTGTGTGATTTGGCAGCCTCCTTTTAAAGCAGTTTTGTTGCTATGCCGCCTACCCAGAATTCCGTCACTGTGATCATTTTATAAAGGTCTGGGTTTCCCTGGAGACACAAGCGCTGCTGCTCTGTCTCTCTCGCTCTATCTGTCTATATCTCTGTCTCCTTCAGAAATTCCCTGCGGTGCTAACAACCCTTATTAAAGTGGGAATCCTCTCTCTCTCTCTTTCTCTCCTGTAATGTCACGACTATTGTACAGCAGGAGGCTCAACGCACTTTGTCTGAACAAACTGTGCATCTCTATATGAATTTTACATCTATATAATTACGGATTAAGTATGGAGAGGTCATGTTATATTGTGAATGTAATCAGGGCTAAAGGGCATCATAGAATTAATTAGCATATACTGTCTGCATCTACAACATTTTCTTTCACGTCATTAATGGTTCACATTTAGTAGAAAAAGCACAAGTCATGTGATCCATGACAGTCGACACAGGCCATCAAACAATGGCGGAACTAATTGTCTAGTAGTCAATGCAGATACCTCAGCAACTGTATAGTAAGAACTTGGCAACCATCCAGAACACTGCAGCAATATTTAAACATTCATAAATTGAGATGCAATTACTTGAGATACAAAATGAAATGGATCAAAATTCAGCACGTTTAAGCTTAAAACATTAACAAATATCTGCCAGAATGTGGTCAGAAAAATAAACTTGTTTCTCTTTGAATTAAGCAATGTGTATTCTTGTTTTGAGAAAAAACTCACTGAATTATCGGTAGAAAATCACTTTTTGCAGTGTAAACAACTCAGAACAAATCACCTGTGCAGAGTGTTTGTGCACCTGTGCACCTGTTTCTGTCCTTTCAGAGGTCAAGCAGGCAATTATGATCTTTTTGTTTTGAGATATTTCAAAAGTTTGAAGAGAAGCTTGATGTCTTTACTTTCATGGTTGATGAGCATGTCAGAGAAAGTGCTTCTCTCCATTGCACTGCATTACATCAGTTGAACATGAACTTTCGTTGGACTTTATTTGATTCAGAAATATCTCATCTTTATAGCCCTCTGATTTACTCCATGCTCCCCTAATGTCTGGAGACAGCAACACTTCTCCTTGCAATTAGCTGAGCAGTTCTGTGTGTGTGTGTGTGTGTGTGTGTGTGTGTGTGTGTGTGTGTGTGTGTGTGTGTGTGTGTGTGTGTGTGTTCAGCACTACTGTATCCGTCTGATGGTGGTGCTTTGCACTTCTCTCTGTACATACAGATTAGCAGGAGACTCTTTGAGTCACAGACGAGAGAACGCAGTTCTTTGTGTGATGAATGCTTGTGCACAAAGGTTTGTTTTAAATCCTGTGTAATATGATCCGTCTTTCTCTGTGGCTTGCAAATAAACCCAGCGCCAGTGCTTTAGTGGCTGTTTTCCTATTTTATGTGTCTGTCAAGCCAGAGGTTTTATGTAGAAGACAGAAAATTGAACCTCAAAGTGATATTTCAGGCCGAGGTGGCAACAGAGAGGCTTCGGTAAATCAGTCCAGAAGAGCCGCAGGTTACGTCTCACTCCGTCGTGGGTAGTAGGGTTGAGTCAGGCACAATAAACAAATAGTCGATTAGTAAAATTGACTTTTGGGGTGAATGCTGTGATGATGATGCCCATTTTTACAAGATATAATTTAAGTCTCAGGTGTCCCCAGAGTGTGTCTGTGAAGTTTTAGCTTAGAATACCTCACAGGTCATTTATAAATCTATGTTGTAAAAACCCATTTCTGACTACAGTCAAGAACAGGCTGTTTTTGTGCATGTGCCTTTAAATGCAAATGAGCTGCTGCGTGCCGCCCCCTCTCCACACAGTTCCTGCCTTGACTGGATTCTCTGCCAAATACTAACAAGACATCTGCTTGGTTTTGATTATCATATATGTCACGATCACTCTCATGGATAGAATAGTTCTTCTTTCATCATTAAAGTTTATTTCCACGCGTTTTAAAGCTATTTTAGTTTAAACTTCTAATGGATTGTTTTCTAAGCACACTTCTCTAAAGCACACGCACACAGACAACTGGCTCTGACGTCAAGCCTTGAGTAACGTCTTTCACATTTTTTTTTGTTGTGTT
The DNA here is from genome assembly GCA_018749465.1 of Paracanthobrama guichenoti. Lineage (NCBI taxonomy): Eukaryota > Metazoa > Chordata > Actinopteri > Cypriniformes > Gobionidae > Paracanthobrama > Paracanthobrama guichenoti. The sequence continues at coordinate 21,850,422 of CM031956.1, forward strand.
TAAACTGTCAAATACACACAAGGGTCTTGTTTGCAAAAACATAATAACGGCGCCATGGGTGGAAACATGCAGATGAAGAGGTGGTAACATTATAATAGATCCCCTTCCTAGTTCCTACATCAGAAGGGGAGCGAAAGCTGAGTGGCTTACCAAAAAAAAGAGAAATGCTTACCAAAAGAAAAAAAAAAGTTACTGGGTTGTCCTTTTTTGTTTTCTGGGTTGGTAGATGCACCGGGGACCCGATTATAGCACTTTAACACAGAAAAGGTCCATGTAAGAAATAGCCCGTCTCGTTGGCGGAGGCTATTTACACTAGCTCCGCCCACTGACGTCTGGTTGGGCCAGACAAAATTACAGAAGAAAGGATTGTTAATAATAGCAACAGTGCAGGGTTAAGATGCATGGCAGAAAGTTTTGATGCAAATCGACCCATGTTCGAATCCACCTTTTGCTGAACTCGCTCTGCTCCCTTTTCCCATCACATATCAGATCAGAAAAGTGTCTAACATGTTTAATAATAAAGTGTTTATGGGTTAGGTGCAGGAGGGCTTTGTCCCAATAAGGTGGCATCCATTTAATAATTTTATTAAATATGATCATTTACACTGTTATTATTGCATGCTGTTTAATGTCCAACAACACTGAGGTGTAAATAGTATCTGCCACTATAAGTATAAATAGCATCTAACTACTAAACTTATCGCAAAGAAAGTGTAAATAGAATATATTGCTATTTCTCACTTAGTGTAAATATAATCTGTTTGCTATGTTGGTTCCCAAATAGCTGCTGCCTTTTGTTTTTTGGGGTCTACTAGAATTAGTTTTCATGCTTGAATGTTTAAAAAAACGTGCACTGTATTCTCCATTGTTGCAGCTCCTCTCTTCCCAGCCTGTCAGTAACGCTCTGTTTAGTTCCTGTCTCTCTGAAGCCCCTCCTTCTGAAAAGCAGAATGTGCTCTTATTGGTCGGCTGGACCAGTGTGCTGTGATTGGTCAAGCATTTCCAGTGTGTTTACCATAACTGCCAGTTTCAACACACTAATGACTAACTCAACCAGGCCTCGCCCCTTTATTTTGTGTATGCCTTGTGTGGGAATTATTTAAATGAGAAGAAAACTCAATTAAATTAAATAAGTAAATAAATAAGTTGCTTTGTAACTTTGCAGACCTTTTTCATGCTCAATAGCAACATCACACATTAAAGAAAGCTGAACATGTAAAACATCATAATGGGAACCCTTTAACATTGGCTTAACTTCTTTGCTTTTGTGTGTGTGTGTCATTCAGATCCCGAACCTGGCTGAAGGAGTTCGTATCCACGGCGAGAAGGTGACGGAGGCCCTTCGACCGTTTCACGAGCGCTTGGAGGCGTGTTTCAAACAGCTCAAAGAGAAGGTGGAGAAGCAATACGGCGTCAGAACACTAGTGAGTCCGAGCAGACACTCACTTTCCAAACAGTTTGAGCTAGAATCATCATGCATCATGCCTTCATCATTCATTCATCATTCATTCAGCCATAATGATCGTCCATCATGCATTCATCGCATATCATTCATGCACTCAGCAATCAAAACATGGATGTTCTTCATCGCAGCTCACATGCATGCATCACATTACCTCGGGGTGGACTCTTACCTCACAAACAGTACAAGCAGATCGCATTTGTTGAACTATATTCGGAGTCTGCATTTGTCATCCAGCCGGTGTTGGGACTTGGTTTCCTCTC
>CM031956.1:21879977-21891743 GCA_018749465.1 Paracanthobrama guichenoti
AGCTGTTGGGATTAAAACAAGCCATTTCTTGTAAAAAAAAAATCTTGATTAGAAATATATTTCAGCGGCATTTCAGGTCAATTTGTACACAAGCGACAAGACTTTTGTCAGGGACTGTATATAGTGATCATAAACACAGATCAATAATGGGCACTTTAACATTAAGGACATATACAGCAATAATGGGCAACTCCTTACACCCACTATATACGCTCTTGGGATTATTAACAACAGCACCTTCAGTCATAGACTGATTGCACCAAAGTGCAAGTCTGAGCGTAGCAGGAAGTCCTTTCTATCGACGGCTATCAGATTGTTTAATGTGCTATGAATATAACATGACATTACTGGTACTGCATATATAGATGAGACCTAGCACCGTCTGTTTTTTGTACTCTTATCATCATCTGCACATTTGTTATCCTAGTACGTTAGCACTCATGTTTTATTCATGCTACTGTACCCACCCCACAATATCTCTCTTCGTTGAAGATCTGAGGAGGTAAAGGGTTCCCTGTGGCTGGTCGGAAGTCATCTGGAACATTTTCCCGCATCCATTTTCTGTTGTCTTCATCAGCTGCAATGTCACATTCCTCAAACTCAATCTTATTGGCTGCCAAGAAGCCCATGACATCCTGTTGCTGCTTCTTGATCTGAGAGACACAGAAGATTAAATCAAACATTAAAATTGATTGACACTAATTCTGATGCCCTCAAAAACAGAGGGCATTTCATGTGTGAAATGTATTGATAATAACTGACCTATGGACCTATGGAAGAATTGTCCTGCACTAGTCTTATTTGGAAAACATCCAAGTCCAAAAGTCATTTTTCATGTTTTTGCTTCTTGTGGCCAAGCCCTATCAAAATTATGTGTACTCAGACTAATCTCTTACATGCTTATACCAAATTTTGTGAAAATACCTCTTTGTGTTCAAAAGCATTAGCCATTTAAAGGCATGAAAAGAACATTTACCCTGATTATTTCCAGTGTGTTTCTGGTTGTGAGGGAAAGATAACCTTGTTCAGCTTCCCAAATAACCCAGCGTTAAGGAAACAGTGGATGCAGTTTGTGTTTCCGGGGCAGAAACAGAGTTCTGCAAGTGTGTTTGTTTGTTCCCGGTCACGAGTCGAAACCGGTGAGTGAAAATGCATCAAATGTGTGTGTTTTGTTGACAATCGGGACATAAGTGCGTATAATGGCAACAACAACACAAACGTATAGTGAATCGCAAGTTATCCAGGGATAATGCCATGATGTATTGTGTGTGTGTGTGTGTGCGTGTGTGTGTGTGTGTGTGTGTGTGTGTGTGTGTGTGTGCGCGTTTCGGAAAGAATCTGTATATCGCATCTGTCTTTTATAAATATGATAAAACTAAAGACTCTTTTAAGATATGAAGGATGCAATACTACTCTATAGGTACTCAAGATTAACACAAGACTGGCAGAAACTGTGTGTGTTATGTATCCTTTAACAAAACTAAGAACAGGTGTGGACAATGACCGGGAACACAGGCAAAATGAGAACAGAGACAACAAAACCAAAATTCTATGAAACTAAACCGTTCAGTCATTGTTTCGTTTTTTTTAATCGATTTTTTACCTTATAATTTTTCATCAAAATGTCCTTACTGGATCTTAAGGTGAAAACAACAGACTTCTCTCTGGAGACAGATTTATTTAGTGTGCTTAAACCCCGCCCTTGCAGGCTTGCATTCCTCTACCTCCAAAAATGAATGTGTGTGATCAAAATGCGATCACTGTGTGTAATCTTATTTATTTGGATTAATTTGTATTCAATATGTGGGGCCAAAAAAATATGGGGTGAAAACGTTCTAAACAGGATAATTGGGGTAAAAGTAAAAATTTATTTATAGAATATTAATCCATTTCAAAAGTTTACACCCCCATTGTGTTGCCATCTGGAGCATCAGTGAATGTTTGCAGATTTTTTTAATAACTGTCCTCAGTGTGAAAAGACACATACAGACGCTGCTGGAAAGCATTCAAATATGCAGAGGATGCTGGAAAAGCAAAGAATGTGCAGGAGCTGGAGGATTTTTCCCAAGAACAGTGGACAGTTTAACTGCTCAGGACAAACAAGGGACTCATAAACCACTATCACAAAACGCGAAAACAGTTGTGGATCATCCACGTATAGCAATAGACAGAATTAGGTCACATGTTAGTTTCCATTACAACATGATTTGCTTATCACACTTATTAAGCTTCACAAATCAGCCTGAATGTCAACCATTGTTTCCCAACCCTCTTCCAGGAAATACACCAAGAGTGCACATTTTGGATGTCTCCCTTATCTGACCCATCCATGTCCGGTCTTGGAATCTCACTTGATGAGCTGATGTGTGGATTCAAATACATTATCATCACTGTCTTTCTGGTCTTAATTAAAATAATCTTGAAATTACTTGAAATGATGATCTGAAAGTAAGGCCCTCAGTGATGTTTAAGATGCATATCATGCTTCATTTGTGGCTATTTGTGACCAAAAAAAATGGTCAAATAATGATACCAAATAATGGTGTGGGGGTTTTCTTGGCACACTTTAGGCCTCTTAGTACCAATTGGGCATCGTTTAAATGCCACGGCCTGCCTGAGCATTGTTTCTGACCATGTCCATCCCTTTATGACCACCATGTACCCATTCTCTGATGGCTACTTCCAGCAGGATAATGCACCATGTCACAAAGCTTGAATCATTTCAAATTGGTTTCTTGAACATGACAATGAGTTCACTGTACTAAAATGGCCCCCACAGTCACCAGATCTCAACCCAATAGAGCATCTTTGGGATGTGGTGGAACGGGAGCTTCGTGCCCTGGATGTGCATCCCACAAATCTCCATCAACTGCAAGATGCTATCCTATCAATATGGGCCAACAGTTCTAAAGAATGCTTTCAGCACCTTGTTGAATCAATGCCACGTAGAATTAAGGCAGTTCTGAAGGCGAAAGGGGGTCAAACACAGTATTAGTATGGTGTTCCTAATAATCCTTGTTAACTTGTTACATTTGATTACTTTTTGATTTGAATTTCCAGCACTGAAATGCCTTTTTATCACTTGTCATGGTGGCAACTCTCAGACAGGTTGTAGCCTAAAGCTTTCAGCGACAATGTGATTTGAAGTAATTGGTGCTCTGCACATTCCAATGAGAACCAATCAAAAGCATCAGAATAGCAACAGCCTTTAAAGATGCACTGCGTAAATATTAGCGGCATCTAGCGGTGAGGTTGTGAATTACAACCGCTCACCCTTCCCTTTCGAAGCACATGGAGAAGCTACGGTGGCCGACACAGGACAAAGATGTCTGAGACAGCAGAGAGTAGCTAGCGCTCTATAGAGCAGTTTGTCCGTTTAGGGCTACTGTACAAACATGACGGTGCAAAATGGCGATTTCACTATAAGTGGACCCGCAGTGTATGTGCATAGAAATGGCTTATTCTAAGGCGGGGTGGGCACTTTCAGTCCTGAACGGTCACTGTCCTGCAGAGTTTAGCTCCAACCCTGATCAAACGCACCTGCTTGTAGCCTTCTAGTAACCCTGAAGACATTGATTAGCTGGTTCAGGTGTGTTTGATCAGGGTTGGAGCTAAACTCTGCAGGACAGTAACCCTCCAGGACTGGAAGTGCCCACCTCTGCTCTAAGGTAATAAAAACATAACGGTTCATTATGCAAGGCATTTATACACCACTGAAAACACAGTTATGTATATTGCATTTCTGTCCTCATAAACCTTTAAATGGCAGGAGACATCGTGCACATCAAAAACAGGCAACAAATTAATAGTATTCAACATATCCTAGCTTTTTACAGAAAATATTCAGATGTAACCCCCTTTGTAATCGTTAACATTTTCATAACTGTAATTACACATTTTTCTCAGTGACCGATTAGTTAAATTTATTTTGTACTTAAATTAGTTATTCCCCAACACTGCATATTTGATGAGATTTATACTTGCTTTTAATATAATAAAAATTATAGGTTGCTTGCTGATAGTTAAGATAAATAACACTTAAACTGTGTCAACATCAAAAGAAATTGGAATAGCCTATTAATTTGCAACTGACTAAAGAATAAACACACAAAAAAGAGTGAGGCATCTGCCTCATTTCAGAAGGAAATGCCACTAGTGTCTGGGGTATGGGCTAGTCGGGACCATGAGATGTGCCACTGTCATTCCAGTGTTACATAACTCAGAGTATCTAGAGCACAAGTTTTCACTAACTCACCAAATTAGGAAGTGCTAGAGCCAAATCACCTGCTGGAGGAGTAGCTCCCTCTAGCACAGTCATTTTACACAGTGTGCACTGTTATTTAACTTTTCGACAGTTAAAATGCAAATAAAACATACTCCATGAAACTGCTAGGAAACATTCTGATGCAGTCTCTAGACATGCACCTTGTTTTTTTTCCGATGAATCGAGCAGACATTACCAGCACACTCATGAGGAAGTGGTTAACTGTCAACTTCAACACCATATTTAGACTTTGTGGTATGTTTTTCTCTGTTAAATTTGCTTGAGAACAAAAGACTAGTCTCCAGTAGCATTTTCATGTTAACGTTTCCGTAGTCAATAAACATGTTTTCATAATGTCTTACTAATAATAATAATAAGGTTTGCAATAATGCTTCATTAGTTAACATGAACTAATAATGAACTGCACTTATAGCATTTATTCATCTTAAATGTTAATTTCAACATTATTAAAAATCAAATTAGTTAATGCACTGCAACCTAACATGAACACACAATGAACAACTGGATTTTTATTAACCAACATCAACAAAGATGAATAAATACTGTAACAAATGTAGTTAGTTAATACATTGATGTTAACAAATGAGACCTTATTGTAAAGTGCTACCATAACAATAATAGGCCTACTTAATAATATGTAATCTCAGTAGTAAACATAATTTTCACCAAAATGTGTCACAGTTATTGTCACTACAGAATAACTATGGTAATGTGATGCGTCATCAACTACATCATAAAAAAAAATTAAATAAATAATTGTGGACTCTTGTTACTCTGATCCCACATTGATTTATTATGACTTCACTGTGGTAAATGTATTTTGGCGTGTAATCTGTCGTGGTGCCATAATGTCGCATATCTCATGTTCTCAAACAATCTTACGGTGACTGAAGTTCTTACCGATGTTGATCCAGAGGAGGATGCGATGTAAACTTTAATCACCATAATCACAAATTCCTTAACTCTATCAGGGATGCAAACAATCAATCGTCAGTGTGTTACGGCACAACAGCGTTGTTAAGATCCACATTCACTCCGTCTGTCTCGGTGGGAATCTGTTCATTCCGGTCGAGATCTGTGCTCGTTATTGCCCTTCTCTCTTTCTTTTACCCCTCCTCGTTCTCCGCCTCTACAGCAAAACATGGCTTGCAAAACTCTTTCTGCTTCATCGGAAATAGCCGATCTAACAACTAGAGGACGTGAAAACGAGGGTGATGTGAAATGTGCAGCTTTCTCGACTTGTAGCAGTAAATAATGTGAGAAAGTTATAGCAGCCACGGATGACTACACAAAGGCTTCGCCGTGCTGCCTGCCATGTCAGAGCTAATGTTATAAATCGCACACATTTAGTTCTCTCACACTGGTGTTTGGTGCAAAACGCACGTTTTTCTGATTGCATGTAGTACGTGCTGCAATTTCTGTAGCGGTGACACGTATGATGATGATGGGCGATTTCGAAACACTGCGTTGTGAAGCTTCGAAACCTGTACGAATCGTTTTTTGTTTCGAATCAGCGATTCGGAGCGTGAATCAAACTGCCCAAGTCACGTGATTTCAGAGGCTTCGTTACGCCATTCCGAAATGGTTCACCGAGGGGCGATGTTCTCTGTGAACCCATGAATCATGCGGATTTACTAATGAACCATTGGACATATATGAGTTTTTAACTGATCTTTTTATACATTGGTATAATTAAAAGGAACAATAGTAGTTAAAAGTCTCTTATTGGCCTGTTTAGTTGAGCCATCCATGGTATAAACAAAACAAGCCCTGAAAATTGATAAAAGAGCACATATTATACACACGCTTGACATTTAATCGCATTTTATAGATTTTAATTTCAATAAAACATTTACAATAGGTTGTAAAAGGTGTTTTTGTGCATGTTTGGCCTGCGTTTACACTGTTTTGACCAGCAGGGGTCACCAGCGCGTGGCGTTTCGAACGCTTCCAAACGGTGAATCATTTTGCGACGCATTTGGCTCAATTGATTCGATGCTTTGAAAAGCTTCGGTTCTCCCATCGCTGCACGTATGTGTAAATCGTGCAGTCTCCGCCGAATAAAAGTTCTGTGTTGCTTGCTTCGCAGTTTGTCACCGTGCGACAGAGCAGGCCAAACGCCACGTTAACCAAATAAACTGTGTACACTAATCGCGAACGATTAAGAGCGCAGATTTGTTTTGTTTTTTTACAGGCTTGAGAAACAAACCCTAACCCGACACAATTCCAGGGCGCCATTTTGAACTGCCTAAATGACAAAGGCGCTATGGAATTGCAAAAGCACAAAGGGTCGCCTATTGTTTTTCCTTGTTTAAAAGTAAACTGATGAAGAGGCATATTTAACCATTAGGAGGAATTAATATTCTCAGTCGACCTTTCTGTACTGTCGACGTTTGTTAGAGATACCGGCTCGGATCTTTGTCATGCTCGACTCTCAGTTCGCAGCGCTGATTGGTGTAACTACACATCAATCACGCCGAAGCTCCTCCCCTTATCCCATTCAGTCTCTTGCTATATGTTCCTCTCTGTGTTTACTATTGTGTTTAGTGTTAGTGCGCTGAGCTGAGCACGTATATGCCGAGATCTCCTCCAAAGCAGCTGTTTTCCTTGTGTTTTGCCGAGTCTCTTTAGGGAATCCAACATGCCTAAAAGAAAGGTACGTATCATTTAGCTCGCGCGCGCACACGCACGCATCTACATCAGGGAGGCGTTGTTCGGTATAGCCATATTCATATGGTCTATTTGTTCTTTGTTTTTGCTAAATATATATATGCATACTTTTCAAACACTGAAATCCGCGGTGCAGGTATCTTGCATTGTGCACAGTCAGTGCGGTTTCGTGCTCAAGTGTGTGTTTTGCTGGTTTCCTGTGGCGTCAGCCATGCTGTGCAAGAAGAAACTATGATAAAAACCCATCACGAAACATCGACTTACACTAAAAATGACTTGTGCAATGCTAAAGATTGAGAACGCATTGATATGGACAATAACACAGTGTGATTATTTTATAGTCTTTGTTCTTGTGAGCAGATGGCTGTAATGGCGCTCAAGTACCGAAAGATGGCGCTGTCGTCAGCTCCTCCTCTCACATAATAGGGGTTGGTTGTGCTATTAATAAGGGATGGTTGAGCTGAACTATTGAGTTTACTTATACAGGCCACTGGATTACATTTGGATGTGTGCAAATGTAAAACTATGATAAATTAAAATCAACAAACCCATATGTTATTTATGGGTTTTATGTAATTGAAGGTTTTGTTGAGCTCATGTTCTTTTTTTCTTCCACAGAGAGCAGATGGGGATGCAAAGGATGAGGTGAAGTATTTTATGCCCCTCTTGGATTATGTGATTGTTTATTGAAATCTTTTCCTTTATTAATAGTGTGTGCATATTTTACCTTTGTACTCTTTTCAGCCTCAGAGGAGATCTGCACGGTTATCGACAGTAAGTGTGTTGCCATTTATCAGATGCTTTTACGTTACGTTTTACGTTTACCGTAAAAGTTTTGGCACTTGCTACGTGAACACACGCACACAAATCATGGACACAATCTGAAAATATTAAATGGTCCTGATAAAACCAGTCACACTTGTGTTCCTCGTGGTCAGCAATGCCCACATTGGAAATGCATGGGAGATGAATTTCATCTAGTGGAAACGTTTGGCACTGCGCCCAAACAAAGTCTTCCAGACTTCAAATTTGGAACACACCTTTAGATTTATGCAGTTTCATAGTAAAAAATGTGTTTCTGAAAATGTATATTTCATATATAAATTGAAAATAGTATTTTTATGCATTTTCTGTGCATTTAAAATATATGAGTGCATTTGGAGTGACGCATTAAACGGACCTTCCCGAAAACTCACCGACACTTTTTCACCATCCGTTTTGATTGTTAAACGTGTGTGTGTGTTAGTTAGTGAATTCCAATCATTCGTAAATTACGTGTCCAAGAACGCTGTGCAATCTTCTGGCCTCCCTTCTCATGTTTGGCTCCAGTATATTGGATAAGTGCTAAAGAGACTAATTCGCCATATGCCTAACGATAAATATTCAATCAAAATTGTCCACCAAAACATTTTTTAGCCTGCTAAAAAAAGTCAGGCGCTCTTCTTTAAATGGCCAACTTGAAAGCGCTTTGGAGGCGCAGTGGTTTTCCCGCTAAGATGCTTTGGTTGCTATGGGGATACGGAATATGCCAGGCAGTATGTGCTATCTCTTTTTAAAGAATATTACTGAATATAAAAATGCATTAATAAGCAACATTAACTTTCTTTATTGTGGTATGAGCGCAGCGTTTTATCCCAAGTTTTCAATTCTTTGCTACTAAATAAATAAGTAAATTTAAAAATTCAGTGTCATCAGTTTGCCTAAAAGAACACAGAACATTCGAATGTTTTACGCACCCTTTGCACATGGTAGGGAGCAGGTGTACAGTTCTTTCGTACCAATTAGCACTTCGAAAATATGAACATTTCATGAAATTTACATCAGAACGGCTTTACGAAAGATTTACGCAAATTCATTCGGCTCGTGTTTCATGAATGAGGCCCATTATGAGGTAACATTCTGTAACTTAACAGTAATTTGCCAAGCGTCGTCTTTTAAAAAGAGATCAAACTTTTTCTGTGCCCTGATTTACGACAGTTTAAGTTGGAAAATTGTCACGTCCATGATCAAAAAGTGAATAAATGGATTATAAATGTAGCGTAAATATAACTTAGTACCATAAAATCCCCTAAAAATATTAAATAAAAAAACATTGAAATAAAGTATAGTTCATTAATTCATTCATTATCTTCCGCTTATCCGGGGCCGGGTCGTGGGGGCAACAGTCTAAGCAGGGACGCCCAGACTTCCCTCTCCCTAGCCACTTCCTCCAGCTCTTCCGGGGGAACCCCGAGGTGTTCCCAGGCCAGCCGGGAGACATAATCCCTCCAGCGTGTCCTAGGTCTTCCCCCGAGGCCTCCTCCCGGTGGGACATGCCCGGAACACCTCCCCGGGAAGGCGTCCAGGAGGAGTCCGAAATAGATTCCCGAGCCACCTCAACTGGCTCCTCTCGATGTGGAGGAGCAACGGCTCTACTCTGAGCTCCTCCCGAGTAACTGAGCTTCTCACCCTATCTATAAGGGAGCGCCCAGCCACCCTGCGGAGAAAGCTCATTTCGGCCGCCTGTATCCGGGATCTTGTCCTTTCGGTCATGACCCACAGCTCATGACCATAGTACATTCATTTAACTGAAATGAAAAAAATCTGTAATTTTTGATCGACGCAAGCAAAAAGCACCAAAGGGTTAAAAAATAATGTCTACTAGCTAGACTAGTGCTGCGTTCCACTCCACTTTTAGACACGCACTTGCGAACTTCCCGTCGGGGGAATCCCTGTCGCCATTTTGAAGTGCGTTCCACTTCGTTAAGTGGACGAGGGAAGTTTATATGAACAGACCCTCTCTCCCTCCTCTGAGGGCGCAAGTCTACTTCATATGTACAATTCAGGCAGCTTCATATACCACAATGCAACACGATTGTGACATCACCCACACCATACATATAGAATTCGGCATTAAACAATTTAGTAAAGGAAAAAAATAAACAATAAATCAACCCCATAGTGGAGTCCAAGTGATCAAGGGCTTAGGACGTTCCAGTTCAGCGCATGGTAAAGGTCCCGCCAGTAGTGGGCACTCATGCAACGTAAGCAATGACGCACATCCGAGTGAACGAGACGGAGGGAAGTTGGCAAGTGAAGGGCGTAATAAAAAACAAACTGGAACGCATTCATTCTCCAACAATGGCAATAAACTAAAAGATGTACAAGGCATCTTATGTAATCCGAGAAAATAAGCAGCATAACTGCCACCTTAGTAGATGTAAATGTAACATTTCCTGCCATATCCAATATAAATATATACATCATTAATTAAAATATTACTCTAAACATAAATACAAAATCGTGTTAAGGCAAGGACACATTATTAACACTGATTTTTTTTGTTTTTGTACTCCCTCAATAATGGAATTTGGTTTCACAAAATAAACAAATACATTTTTTTTTAATACATTAAACTTAGTTTTATAATTTAAGTTGAACAATGCCTCAAATATTGTGAATGTGCCTGTTTTTATATTTTATACACAAGCACTTCTCCGCTGTATTTTTTCATTCATAGAAACCAGGTCCTGCGAAGGCTGAACCCAAATCAAAGAGGACAGCTAAGGTAAAGATAACGCATACCTAACAAACCAACAATAAAACCGTAACGGTAGAACAATGTTTCAGTGCTACAGCATTCCCGTAAGTGAGTGAGTTTACACACGTGGAAAAGTTCTGTTTATGGATTCAGATAACAAAATGTGCTGCCAATCGTTCACTTCCTCTGCAGAAAGACAAAGCTGTCAATGCCAAGAAGGAGGACAAAAAGACCAAGATGAAGGCCAAGGAGTCCTCAGAGTCTGCAGCCAATGAGGAGAACCACTCAGAAAATGGTGACGCGAAGGTCAGTGTGTTTTAAGCATTTTTTAATAAACCTATTTTACTTTGATTTTGTGTAATGAAATGGAATGCTGTTACTCTGGGATATTTTATGGCTATCCTGTGACATGCAAAATTCATTATTTTTCTCAACCTATCCTCAGGTCGCAAAGACTCACAAAGAAACAAAGGAAGCAAAGTCTGAGTAGCACTATTGCCTCCCATCAACACTGTCGTTGCAACTCCTCATCATCACTCCGTGTTGTGTCATTGTCCAACCTCCAAGGCATATTGTTAACAAAGAAATATTTTTATCAATGGTTTTATAAGTATCAGTACAAATTTTTAGCACAAACTGAAGCTAAATACTGAGCACCTTGTAGATTTGCAGTGATTGTTTCTGCGAGAATGCCACACTAAAATATTTTTAAATGCCATTTATTGTTGTTGATAGATTATTTGGTCTAGAAAAATCTTACCCGACTCTAGAGTTCTGAATGTTTTCTTAAATTGTTTCCACATGCTCTTCATTCTTGTTTTTAAGGTTTTCCAAGCGATTATACATGGCTGGGGGAAATTTTTCTTTTTAACCTCATGTATTTTTTCCTTGCTGTTTATCCATTTGCCCTAGATTGTGATGTATTATTCATGAGGAATAATAATTAAAATAAAAAACAGAGAGCTGATGTATTTCACTCTACCCTGCAAAATCAACAACAACAAAGTGATAATTGAAAATGGCAGCTTATTAAAGATCATAATGTTTTCATGCAAATTGTAATTTTTTTACTATGTGATTCCAACATTTATTGAAGTCCGCAGGTTGTTATTTACTCTCTGATGTTGCAGTGTCTGCTAATAAAAAATGGTGGAATTTTCCTCACTTTTGCCTCTTTCTTTTGTCTTCAAAAATGATAAACCGCATTTGACACTACAAGTGCTTGACTGCATGATAATAGAATACTCAAAGGAAGCTTTATTGATCAAGCTAGACATGCCATGTCACTACT
>CM031956.1:21891843-21961843 GCA_018749465.1 Paracanthobrama guichenoti
CATCTCTGATAATAATCATAAATGTGTGTTGATCATCAGATCCTCATATGAGAATGATCAGTGAAGGATCATGTGACACTGAAGACTAGAGTAATGATGATAAACTCAGCTTTGATCACAGGAATAAATCACACTTTACTATATATTCACACAGAGAACAGCTGATCTACACTGGAGGAATATTACACTGATCTACTGGAGTTATGAGCAGATAAACACAGCTTTGGTGAGCTGAAGAGACTCTTTTAAACACTTTAACAAATCTTAATTAGTGCAAACTTTAGTGGGGCATGTTGTAACGTCACTGACTAGAGAAGAACACTTTCTAGAGTAACAAAAAAAATTCACTTTCCACAATGTATGCATGTAAAATGTGTCATATTTAATTACCGTCAGCAATAATTTACACCGTAATACAGCTGTGAAGCAATTCATGAAACAGCAACAATGGAAAAAGTAACCAAAAACCATATTGATTTGAATGAAACTGTATAAAAAGAGTGTGTGTGACTATAAAAGACAAAGAGATTCTGGTGACTGGCGCAAGTAGAGTTAAAGTTTGAGATCGAGGCAGAAAGGTCCTGCTTTTCTTGTTTAATCGCAGGCGAGCCAGTCGAGACGGCAGCCGTCCACCTCCAGTGTGGGTTTTGGGTCACAGGGTGTGGTCGGCGGGTCTGGGGGAGGACACAAGGGATCGGGAGCAGCACGGGTCGAGTCTGAGCCATTGGACGCAGGAGCGACCGGACAGTCCGTAATGAAACTCGGTTGGTCAGAAACGTTTGGGTTGAGGGGGAAAATCCCACAGGCTTTGAACCCCGCCGTGATGTTGTCCGCAGTCGCCGCCTGGGGCAGCGCCGTCGCCACAATTCCCGGAATATGATGGATGGTGACACTCCTTCCCGGGCTTCCAAGCATCCAGCTGTCGATGGCCGCGTTGATGCACTTCTTCAACGGGCCGCAAACCGAGTGTTCCAGGTGCGGCGGGAAGGACAGCACCATCACGCCATTGGCTTTGGCGAAGTTGAGGCCATCAATGGACAGGTGCGACACGTGGATGTCCAGGAGCAGGAGGCAGGGTCTCTGCGGGGAGCACTTGGTCTGTCGCACAAAATGCTGTAAAAAGTCGACAAACTGCTCCTCGCGCATCCATCCGCTGATGTGAGCGCCTCCGGAGCTTCCAGTGGGTGCGCCCGTGAGGAAGTGCTCCCTAAACTGCACCCGAGGGAAGATGAAATAGGGCGGGATCACGGCGCCGCTGGCCGAGACGGCGCAGGAGACGCTCACCAGGGGCCCGCGGTCAGGAGACGTCACAGATCCCATCTGCTTCCTGGCCACCACTCGATCTGGCCTCTGGGCTGTCGTGATTCCCATTTCGTCCATGATCCAGATGTCTTCCGGCTTGAAACAGTGCCGCTCCATCAGCATCTTCAACTTCACATAAAACATGTCTTTGTTAAAGATGCTCGCTAGATTCGCCGGCTCAGGCGTCCTGACGGACAACAGTGGGTGTCGCTTTAAAAACGCAGCGAACCAGTCTGCGCTGGCCTGTTTGTTCTCCCTCCAGGACGGAGGCATTGGCAGCGATTGACCCTTTGCCAGTTGGTACGAGAGTTTGCGGATGGCTTTCGGCGGGAGCGTGTGATAAACGTCGGAGGCCATTAGCACGTAGGAGACCAGCTCCGCCTCCAGCTCTGGACTGAAGACCTGTCTTGCTCCGATGAAGCCCACTGTGCAGCTGGGATGCTCCGCGCTCCCCTCCACCTCCTCCCGGGGGATTTTGGTGCAGTAGCGTGCGAGCGTGCGATAGTTGATCCCGAACTCCTCCGCGGCTCCTCGGATGGTCTTCTTGAACACCAGCACCTGCCGGACGGCCTTCAGCATGGTCTCCGGTGCTGTACTCGCTCGGTTCGTCTTCCTTTTATACGTTCTCACCATGATGGTGCTGAAAAAGGACAAACAGTTCATTTTTCATATGAATTTCATACCTAAATAAAGTATGAAGTAAGTCCCTAGCATGTCCTAGCACTCTGACCTGATTGAAGACACCACAGCGCTGTTTATGTTGGACTAACTTACACTCCCATATAGTCAAACTCCCTACTTCTGCTCAGTCTTTCAATTAACTATTTTTTACTGACACATCCAACAAGTCTCTTCTTTGCAATAATAATAATAATAATAATAATAATAATAATGATAATAGCACAGATGTCTGACCTTTGTGTGAGCAGCTTCTCTGTGTCCGTCCGTCTTCAGCTGGTCTTCAGAGTGGTCACGTGACCCCGGTCCTGCCGCCACTTAACAGACACAACGAAAACCAGTTCAACCCAGTCCGCAAAGGACTTAACCTGCCACCTAACCAGTGCTAACCCTACACTTCCAGTCCACCGCAGAAGTGCTGTAAACACGAAAAACGCTGTGGGAAGTGATTTCCAATGTTTATCAAATGTTAGAATATTATTTAAAGGGATAGTTCACCCAAAAATGAAAACTATCCCATGATTTACTCCCCCTCAAGCCATCCTAGGTGTTTCTGACTTACTTCTTTCAGCTGAACACAATCAGGGTTACGTACAATGATTTCTGAAGGAGCATGTGACACTGAAACAAATAACACATGCATAACAATTGCTGCAATAAAATATATATTTATTTTACATATTTAATAAATTAGAAAACATATCAATATGCACCACAATCCAAAAAAATAAAAATAAAAAAATAAAAAAAGTTTATATTTTTGCTTGCATATGATAGTTTATATAAATTTCCCTAAATTTCCAATTAATTCCCATAAATTCCCTTAAGTTTCCAATTCCCCAGATTAAGTTAACTTTCTGTCCCTTTGCAACCCCAATAGTAACTGAGATTTTGTAGGCCAAAAGTGCATCCATCCATTATATAAGTGATCCATGCGGCTCCAGGGATTAATAAAGGCCTTCTGAAGAGAAGAAAAATATTTAACTTTATACACTATAATCATGGGCTTCCGGTAACAGCCGTAAGCTAGTCTAGTTCCGGTGGAAGAGTGACCTCTGACCCAATGCATGATGTAGGATGTAGGAGTAGCGTAAGCTCAGGTGAGAGTAGACGACCTCTGACCTGACGAACAACCTCTGACCCAACACATGATGTAGGAGTAGCGTAAACTCAGGTGAGAGTAGACGACGTCTGACCCGACGCATGACGAGTGACCTCTGACCCAACACATGATGTAAGATGTAGGAGTAGCGTAAGATCAGGTGAGAGTAGACAACCTCTGAACTGACGAACGACCTCTGACCCGACATATGACGTAGGAGTAGCGTAAGCTCAGGTGAGAGTAGACGACCTCTGACCTGACGAACGACCTCTGGCCCACCGTATGCCGTAGGATGTAGGAGTAGCGTAAGCCCAGGTGAGAGTAGACAACCTCTGACCTAACGAACGACCTCTGACCTGAGGCATGATGTAGGAGTAGCATAAGCTCAGGTGAGAGTAGATGACCTCTGACCTGACGCATAATGTAGGAGTAGCGTAAGCTCAGGTGAGAGTAGACGACCTCTGACCTAACGAACGACCTCTGACCTGAGGCATGATGTAGGAGTAGCATAAGCTCAGGTAAGCTCAGGTGAGAGTAGATGACCTCTGACCTGACGCATAATGTAGGAGTAGCGTAAGCTCAGGTGAGAGTAGACGACCTCTGACATGACGCATGATGTAGGAGTAGCGTAAGCTCAGGTGAGAGTACCTCTGCGACCTCTGACCTGGCGCGCATGATGTAGGAGTAGCGTAACCTCAGGTGAGAGTAATGACCTCTGACCTGACGCATGATGTAGAAGTAGCGTAAGCTCAGGTGAGAGTAGATGACCTCTGACCTGACGAACAACCTCTGACCTGACGCATGATGTAGGAGTAGCGTAAGCTCAGGTGAGAGTAGACGACCTCTGACCTGACGCATGATGTAGAAGTAGCGTAAGCTCAGGTGAGAGTAGATGACCTCTGACCTGACAAACAACCTCTGACCTGACGCATGATGTAGGAGTAGCGTAAGCTCAGGTGAGAGTAGACGACCTCTGACCTGGCGCATGATGTAGGAGTAAGCGTAAGCTCAGGTGAGAGTAGACGACCTCTGACCTGACGCATGATGTAGGAGTAGCGTAAGCTCAGGTGAGAGTAGACGACCTCTGACCTGACGCATGATGTAGGAGTAGCGTAAGCTCAGGTGAGAGTAGACGTCTCTCGCGGTTAAAAACCCCCCCCAACAAACTCCTCCCACATTTCACTTTAAAAATTCTCCTTTTAGATTCTAATTTGCTCTATCCTCTATGCCTGCGCGTTCATCAATACGTCATGTGCTGGGTCAGAGGTCACTCATCATGCATCGGGTCAGAGGTCACTCTTCCCGGAACTTGACTCATGTATGGTCGTTACCGGAAGCCAGTGATTATAGAGTATAAAGTTATAAACATGGTTATGTTCTTGGCTTCAGAAGGCATATGGATCACTGTTATGATTGGATTGGGCTCCAAAACCTCCTCCTCCATTCACTGCCATTATAAAGCTCAGAAGAGCCAGGATGCTTTTAACATAACTCTGATTGTGTTCGTCCGAAAGAAGAATGTCATACACCTGGGATGACGTAAGTAAATTATGGGATAATTTTCACTATCCCAGTGTAAAAGCGTACATTAAATATCAACACAACATTCTCATAGCCGTAGTTTTCCTCACACCTGAGCATTTATGTGTAATATTCTAATGTTAACATAACATCATGATGAGCTCGTTTGAGAAACTCTAAGCATCATGTAAACAACTATAATAATGTTGTAAGAAACGTTATTTTTAGAACATTTTATCCTAACAGCATTTACAGAGCGTCCCCTGTCCTCCGGGCTTGTCACGTGACCTGGAGGAGAGAAATACCCTTAAGAAACAAAGTTCAGCCTTTCTGTGGAAATGTCCCTTCGCTACATGAATGACTCTAACGTGTGTCACAAGTCCACTTGTTACATTAAATGCTCGCACATTCACAGGCTAATTCGCACAGGTGTGTTTGCGCCTAGTCTGTGACAACTAGCCCCGGTCTCGCTTACAGTACCGTCTCCTTCATTTAGCATTACACTCAGCCGCTGGGTTTAATCAGTTAATCTGTGTGAGGGATTAAACATGATAGTCTCGAGACTTCTGCCTGTTTCTCCCGAAGCTGTGAATGAAACCGCCCGGAACAAAACAGCGAGACACTGCATGAAGAGCTTCGTTTACCGTCATTAAAGCACTCAAGTGATAAAAGCATCAATCAATCATATTAGCACATAATAAAGAGAGAAATGAGAGAAAACACGCACCAGCCGCCAGGACTCGCTCTTCCGCGGGGGTGATGCGGTCACAGCGCCTCTGCTGCCGCGGAGGAATCGATGGGCTCCGTTTGTTCACCCCTGTGGAAGGAGACCGCTTAGGGACCGTCTCTAAAGTTACACACGACATTAGCACACACGCTTCTCACTTCAGCAGCGTTCGAAGAGAATGACTTACAGTCACAAAACCAGCTGTAAAGTGTTCATGTGGGTGTCAGGTATGATGCACACCTTTTTGATATTTATTAAAATCATATGTAAACATTGACAGCAATCTATGCAAGGAAAAGTATGCACCCAAAAACATCAGTCGAGTCAACACTTGTCTATATGGCATAAAAACATGTTTTAACTTCTTTTCCCAGAATTGCGTGTTATAAAGTCAGAATTTTGAGATATAAACTCGCAACTCTGACTTTATACACAATTCTGAGGGGGAAAGTCAAATAAGCAATAAATAAGCATGTTTGATATATTAAAATATTTATATTAAAATATTATTTTAATTATTTTATTAATAGGACTCGATTTAAATAATTTTTTTGTGAAGAAAACCATTAATTCTAATACGGTTATAATGTAATAACTGCACATAATGTAATAAGTATTACATTATTATTATAATAAAATTTTCATAATGTAATAATTTTCTCACAATGTAATAAAATATTGAGTTCATAATGTAATAATGTTTACATTATGAGAGAATTATGACATTATAAACTCACCAAGAATATGTCATTTTTTCATTATAGTAATAGGTTATAAAACAAAAATATTAGTTACCTTATAGTACTTTTAAAAAAATTATCCAGTCTTAAATTACCAGCAAAATGCAACAGATTGAAATATTCATGCTATTATTATTATTATATATATTATTATTATTATTATTATTATTATTAAACAAAGCATTGGTATTCCTTTACAGTACATTACAGTACAAAATCTAAATCCAGTCTTAGTAGCAGCAGTAGTAGCAGCAGCAGCAACAGTAGTAGTAGTAGTAGCAGTAGTAGTAGTAGCAGCAGCAGTAGTAGCAGCAGTAGCAGCAGCAGCGGTAGTAGCAGCAGTGGTAGCAGTAGTGGCAGCAGCGGTGGTGGTAGTGGCAGTGGCGGTGGTGGTAGTGGCAGCAGCAGTGGTGGCAGCGGCGGTAGCAGTAACAGCAGCAGCAGCAGCGGCGGCGGTGGTGGCAGCAGCGGCAGGCAGTGGTGGCAGTGGTGGTGGTGGTGGTAGCGGCGGTGGTAGCAGCAGCAGCAGCAGGTGGTGGTAATGGTGGTGGTGGCGGTGGCGGCGGTGGTGGTGGTGGTGGCGGCGGCGGTGGTGGTGGTGGCAGCAGCGGCGGCGGCGGCGGTGGCGGCGGCGGTGGTGGTGGCGGTGGTGGTGGTGGTGGCAGCGGTGGTGGTAATGGTGGTGGCGGTGGTGGCGGTGGTGGTGGTGGCAGCGGCGGTGGTGGTGGTGGCGGTGGTGGTAGCAGCAGCGGCAGCAGCAGCGGCGGTGGTGGTGGTAGCGGTGGTGGTGGTGGCGGTGGTGGTGGTGGTGGTGGTGGCAGCGGTGGCAGCAGCAGCAGCAGCGGTGCAGTAACAGCGGCGGTGGTGGTGGCGGTGGTGGTGGTGGCAGCAGCGCAGTGGTAATGGTGGTAGCGGTGGTGGCGGTGGTAGTGGTGGTGGCGGCGGTGGTGGTGGCAGCGGTGGTGGTAACAGCAGCAGTGGCAGCAGCAGCGGCGGTGGTGGTGGCGGCGGTGGTGGTGGCGGCGGTGGTGGTAGCGGCGGCGGCAGCAGCAGCGGCGGCAGTGGTAGCGGTGGTGGCAGTGGCGGCGGTGGTGGTGGCGGCGGTGGTGGTGGTAGTGGTGGCAGCGGTGGTGGCAGCAGCGGCAGCAGTGGTAGTAATGGTGGTGGTAGCGGTGGCAGCGGCGGTGGTGGTGGTGCTGGCAGCGGCGGTGGTAGTAGTGGTGGCAGCGGTGGTGGCGGCGGTGGTAGCAGCAGCAGCGGCAGCGGTGGTGGTAATGGTGGTGGTAGCGGTGGTAGCGGCAGCGGCAGCGGTGGCAGTAGTAATGGTGGTAGCGGTGGTAGTGGTGGGGCAGCAGCAGCGGCGGCGGCGGTGGTAGTGTAGCAGCAGCGGCGGCGGTGGCGGCGGTGGCAGCAGCAGCGGCGGCGGTGGTGGTGGTGGTGGTAGTGGCGGTGGTGGCAGCAGCGGCGGCGGTGGTAGTGGCAGCGGCGGCGGCGGCGGCGGCGGTAGCAGCTGTAGTGGCAGCGGCGGCGGCGGTGGTGGTGGCAGCGGCAGCGGCGGCGGTGGGAGCAGCGGCGGTGGCAGCAGCGGCGGTAGCAGCGGCGGTGGTCGTGGCGGTGGTGGTAGCAGCGGTAGTGGTGGTGGTGGTGGCAGCGGCGGCGGCGGCGGCAGCAGCGGTGGCAGCGGCGGCGCGCAGCAGCAGCAGCGGCGGTGGCAGCAGCAGCAGTGGTAGCAGCAGCGGCGGCGGCGGTGGTGGCGCAGCAGCAGCAGCAGTAGTAGTAGTGGTAGCAGCAGCAGCAGCAGCAGCAGTAGTAGTAGCAGCAGCAGCAGCAGTAGTAGTAGTAGCAGCAGCAGCAGCAGCAGCAGTAGCAGTAGTAGCAGCAGCAGCAGCAGTAGTAGTAGTAGTAGTAGCAGCAGTAGTAGTAGTAGCAGCAGCAGCAGTAGTAGCAGCAGCAGCAGCAGTAGCAGCAGTAGCAGGTATTCCTTTACAGTACTTTGTAATGTACTACAGTTTTCCTGTAGCTCAAACAATAAGAGCGTGGCGCTAGCAACGCCAAGGTCATGGGTTCGATTCCCAGGGAAAGCAAGAACTGATAAAATGTAAAAATGTGTACATTGAATACAATCGCTTTGAAGTCGCTTTGGATAAAAGCATCTGCCAAATGCATAAATGTAATGTAAATGCAGCAGTAGCAGTTTAAAGGTGCAAATGTTCTGATTTTATTAATTTAATATTATAATAATGACAATATTACATGTTTTGGTGAGTTTATAATACATTTCTCATAATGTAAAAATTGCTATAATATTATAACCTCAATATTTTATTTCATTTTGAGGAAATGATTACATTATGAGCATTGTATTATAACATTATTATTACATTATGTGCAGTTATTACATTATGAATGGCTACAGACCCCCTTTATGTATTTGTGTAGATTTTTTGGTCATTCTAGGGTTGAATGCTATTGAAGTTAGAAACGCGTACACCAATGTCGTATATAATTTTAGAGACGGTCCAAAATTTGCGAATCCAACGTAAACCCAACTTTATGTCAGTTAGGCGAGAAACGCACACTCTGGCCCACATAAACTAGTGAAGAATCTGTGAGGGTGCTGCCTTATGACCTAAGATTATGAGCAATCATAAACATCTCACATGATGCAGATAACAGATCGTGTTGCTCTTGCAGTGAACTCAGGGTTTGTTGGGGTCCTGTTGCGTTATGATGCCTTGACGTGACCTGAGTTTGAATCCCGAGCCACCCGCCTCACTCTTATTGTTTATCTCCCACCAGTCATATCAATTCAAAATAATAAAAGTATCTTATATGAAAGTCTAAAGCTGAGGTGCTGACTCAGAAAGGTATTTTCACACACCAGTCATATCTCATTTGTCTGCATTTCACTGCTGTGTAAAAGTCAAGCAATCGGCCTCTTATCAGAGATTAGTGTCCCTCCCTCAATATCTCAAGATAAACATTACCATTAATGGAATATCCCATTAAATAAAAAACATAATACTAACCCTTTCATATTATAAAACAAAAAATATATCAATTTGAGATTTAAGTCCCTCGTAGGTCAAAATGACCAGAAGCCCTAAAATTATACTTTTTTTTTTGGTCCAGAAAGCTTATATATAATTACATTTTTATGCTATTTTTAACACAATATTTTTTTATTATTATTATTTATTGTATTTACCTATAAATGACTAGATTTGATCAATAAATAATATAATTTAAGCACATTCTTTCAACTTAAATTAACTCAACATTTCATGCATAACCCAGTTAATTCAGCTCAGAATACATCGTAGCTCTATATGGAGCAGATGAGTTGTTCTGCTGGGTCCTAAAGTCAGTTCTTCAGTTAATCTCTTCAGTATACATTCAGATGCACATGTAGACATTATAAAATAATTTCTTGGTAGTTCAGTTTTAATTTTGAGCATTTAAAAGGTTTTATGTGTGCTGAAGCATTCCATTCATTCCTAAGGGGGTCAAATTGACCCATGAGGGACTGATTTGTTACTTTTTTTATTTCAACCTTATAAACTCCTTTTCAAAAATTCACTTCGAGTCAAAATGACCCGAGGGATAGATGAGGTTAAACTGCTGAACAGTTTAAAACATTATAGTATATTATAGTTATATTATAGTTTCTATTGTTCACAGATTCAATGATCATTATGTGCAAAACTGTAATGTATATATACACTATATTGGCAAAAGTGTTGTGCCGCCTGCCTTTCCATGCACATGAGCTTTAATGCCATCCCATTCTTAATCCGTAGGGTTTAATATGGAGTCGGCCCACCCTTTGCAGCTCTAACAGCTTCAGCTCTTCTGGGAAGGCTTTCCACAAGGTTTAGGAGTGTGTTTATGGGAATTTTTGACCATTCTTCTAGAAGAGCATTTGTGAGGTCAGGCACTGATGTTGGACGAGAAGGCCTGGCTCGCAGTCTCCGCTCTAATTCATCCCAAAGGTGTTCTATCGGGATGAGGTCAGGACTCTGTGCAGGCCAGTCAAGTTCCTCCACACCAAACTCGCTCATCCATGTCTTTATGGACCGACGCTTTGTGCACTGGAGCGCAGTCATGTTGGGACAGGAAGGGGCCGTCGCCAAACTGTTCCCACAAAGTTGGGAGCATGAAATTGTCCAAAATGTCTTGGTATGCTGAAGCATTAAGAGTTCCTTTCACTGGAACTAAGGGGCCAAGCCCAACCCCTGAAAAACAACCCCACCCCATAATCCCCCCTCCACCAAACTTTACACTTGGCACAATGCAGTCAGGCAAGTCCCGTTCCCCTGGCAACCGCCAAACCCAGACTCGTCCATGGGATTGGCAGACAGAGAAGCGTGATTGGTCACTCCAGAGAACAGTGGCACAATATAGTCTATTTAGTAATTTAAGTACACAAAAATCCAGTATTTCAGTAAACATACACTGTGCCTTAATTAGCGACTTTTTGTTTGCCAAGCAATAGCAGGAAACCTGTCTGTAAAACAGTCATTATTTTGCAGGAATGACTTCACCAGGTTTCACAGCTGTGACCTACTTCCCACAATCCCTGGAGAACATGCCCAGACCTGTGTGCTCATTAACACATATAGCGTGACGGCAGCGCAACCTGAGAGCTGTAAACATGATCAGTCCTCCTCCTCCTTTGTTCCCGGATTGAAGGGGAAACACAGAGAAGCTTGAGATGTGCCTGTTTGCACAATCTTATGCAGTTTAGTGTGAAAACCAACTGTATTTTGATGAAATCACTCATTCCCATCCCCAGTGGCTCTGGTTGCATGGAAATAATGTGAGCCCCTACAAGAGATCAAATGAGCCACGAAGTGACTGTAATTAATGTACACATGCTGATCTTATGGAGCTACTCCCCCTATACAGTAATTACAACACAATGATGTCATGTGTGCCATAACTTCAGTGACTGATAGAAGCTGAAAGCATGATGGTTTTCCAGGAAAGATCAGCCATAAAATAAGAGGCAATCGCCAGTATTATTAAAAACACACACTACTTTGAACTAATGAGACTCAAGCAGCCTGAAAACACCATCTTCTGGTTCATGCACATGGCAAACTTCAGGTTAAAGAGATGAAATAAACATTTAATCTTATCTGGAGATTCACACTGACAGAACAGACTTAAGAACATCTGGACCATCAGGCACTCAACTTCAGCTCTGTGAATACAGAATATAGTGTTGATCAGATTTAGTTTCCTTCAGCTATCTGAGACTCAAGAGAAAAGAGCGAGTACAGACGAGACATCTGAGAAGCATTCGATCTCGGTGCCACCCAGAGAAAACCATCATTCAAGATCATGTGATTTATCTTTCCTCTGGGATTCATGACTTCAGCTCTGAGAATCAAAAACAGACAGAATCTGTGATATCAGAGGGAAGAGACACAAAACAATAGGGGAAATAGAAAACAAACAAACACAAACGTGTGCAAGTGGAGCAGAACAGGCGATTGTTGCAGTGGTTTGATGAAGATGAGTCTGGTCAGAGGTGAGCCGTGACACCGTGGGTGTGTTTGTCAGTGTGTGCAGAGGTTGAACACGCTCCGGCTCTCAGTGTTTGCGTGTTCACTGTTAGTTAATGTGTAACCCGAGAGCTGAATAAAGCTCCTGCTCCTCCTTGCCGTGTGTGATTCTACTCATAAGTGTCCCAGGATCAGAGACCATGAGCTACGGTCTGTTCTTCTCCACTGAAACATGGGCTCTGCTCGTGCTGTTGGTGACACTTCTGGTTATGTAAGTGACTCGTGACACTCTACTAATCTCAATAATTAGTTCTAGAATCTTAATAAAAAAATGAGTCCATTAGTAACTCGTTTGACACATGTGAAGGGCCGATTACAGTCAGATGATATTCTATTAAGATCTTTCTAAAATCACAGCTGACATTATTTATTCATCATTCATGGAACATTTTTTTTTCTTTAGTATGTTCATCTAACGTTTTTTAAATGTTTCTATTTGTTTCAGAATGTTCAGAAACAACATTTTCATAATGTAATACGAACATAATCAAACCTTTCTCAGAACAGATGTTTTGTCATCTGGGATGTTTTGTTCAAATGGTTTTGCTGTCACTTCCAGATATGGATCCTGGCCTCACAGTCACTTCAAGAAGTTGGGAATACAGGGTCCCAGACCCATCCCGTTCTTCGGAACAATGCTGAGATATAGAGAGGTGGGTTTATTTTAAAGCAAATATAGCATGAGTCCATCGAAGGTTCGTTACAGATCCATGCGAATCTAACGTTAACCTGTCGGCATATAACACACAGATTATACTATAGTTTTTGATATAAATCTTCTAAATGTGAACTCGTCTGTCGTGTCCTTTCAGGGGTTTCATAACTTCGATCTCGAGTGTTTCAGGAAGTATGGACGAATCTGGGGGTGAGTGTGAGACGGATGACACTTCACTGATCAATCTCAATAAATCGTCTGAAAGGATGATTTCAGAACATATGAAACAGAAATTATTCTGCTGTGTACATCTGTTTAAGATGAAACATGTTTGAAGTTTCAACATTATGAGATCAGCAAGATGAAGAGCCAAGGATGACGGTCATAATGATAATAAAAGTGAATCAATCATACCGTTATAATGAACTGGATGATTCTTCTGACTGTAATGTTTTTCTGAATTGTGTTGTTTCTCACAGTATCTACGATGCGAGGCAGCCTGTGCTGTGCATCATGGATCAATCCATCATCAAAACCATCCTGATTAAAGAATGTTACTCTCTCTTCACCAACAGAAGGGTAAAATCACCTTCATCTTCATCTTCATTCTGAAAGGAAATCAGTTTGGTCAAATACTGAAATTATCTACTGAGAACTTTGAAATGTAGACTATTTCGCTAGTTTTGAAATACTACGGAGCAAAGTTGGCCACGGTGGAGATGATTAAAAAAAAGAAAACGTTTCTCAGGGAACGCAAAAGATTTGTGAGAGAACGCACAGTGCTGCTTTTTATTTATTTATTATTTCAAGCCAGAGTTTGTGCCTGTGTTGTCATTTTATCTCCACATTGTATCTTTACTGTGTCCACATTTGTCCTCTGATCTGGCAGAACTTCCGTCTGAACGGGCCACTGTACGACGCTGTGTCCATTGTTGAGGACGACGACTGGAGGAGAATCCGCAGTGTCCTCTCACCCTCCTTCACCAGTGGGAGGTTAAAGGAGGTCCGTGAGTCTTTATCTGGATCACTCATGCTAACAAGTGTTATTATATCACTTACCTGAAGGCAGTACTGTTGTACAAACAAACAAGAACTGAGATGAATGATTCTTCTCTTCATAATAAATATCAAACATTACCTGTGTGTGATGATGTTATGATGATGGTGGACTGCTGTTTCTCACTCTAGATGTTTGGCATCATGAAGACACACTCTCAAATTCTGGTTCAGAATCTGGGGAAATCAGCAACACGAGGAGAAAACGTGGATATTAAAGAGTGAGGCATATTGCATAATACCAGAATAGGCTTCTCGTTATCTGAAGAGATAAGAACAGAGCTGCAATAATATCACTATAATTACCTGAGCAAAGGTGTTCAATTTCCTCACCAATCACCTTAAATAACCTCCCAGACAGAGGAAACATTCTCTACATATAGAGGATATATACAGGCTGAATGAGACTAATCATGTGCTCAGGTTCTTCGGTGCGTACAGTATGGATGTGGTGACCAGCACGGCGTTCAGCGTGGACATTGACTCCCTCAACAACCCCAAAGATCCATTTGTGACCAACATTAAGAAAATGCTGAAGTTTGACTTCCTGAACCCTGTGTTCCTGATCTGTGGTAAAGGACTCAACTAGTCCTGTCAGTTAAACACACTTCAAGGGCTAACGTAGGAAAATGAATCTGTCTGAATCAATGTTCCATTAATGTTACTGGAAGAATGTTTGTACATAACTTTGAGAGAACATTCACTGTTAAGACCTTTTACAAATTTTTTTTTGTAGCTATGTTTCCTTTCATCATCCCCCTCATGGACAAAATGGATTTCTCCTTTTTCCCGACATCTGTGACCGATTTCTTCTATGCTGCCTTGCAGAAGATCAAGTCTGAAAGAGTGGCCAGCGACCACAAGAAGGTACAACAAACACTAAACATGAACAACTATTTAATCATGATGGTTTTAAACCACGGTTCTCAATTCCTGCAGAAGAGAGTCGACTTCCTGCAGCTGATGGTCGATTCTCAAACAGCAGGGAAAACTCTGCCTGGCGAGGACCACACGGAGAAAGGTGAAGCATCTCAGATGGGTTACCATTCTTCCATATGTGAAAACTCGTACCCTAAACCGTGTCCTGTGCAGGTCTGAGCGACCACGAGATCTTATCGCAGTCCATGATCTTCATCTTCGCCGGTTACGAGACCAGCAGCAGCACTCTGGCGTTCTTCTTCTACAATCTCGCAACCAACCCAGAGGCCATGGAGAAACTGCAGGAGGAGATCGACGAGACCTTCCCGAATAAGGTAGCACTCCAATGAATCGCTTGTTGGGATCAGTGTGTCGTCACAGTGTGTCTGAGCCTTTAACCATTGATTGTGTGTTGAAGGCCCCAGTGGACTATGAAGCTGTCATGAACATGGACTATCTGGACGCCGCGCTGAACGAGTCCCTCCGGCTGTTCCCCGTCGCCGCTCGACTCGAACGGGTCTGCAAGAAAACGGTGGACATCAACGGCCTCGTCATCCCTAAAGACATGGTCGTCATGATCCCGACCTACGCCCTCCACAGAGACCCGGATTACTGGAGTGACCCCGAGAGCTTCAAACCGGAGAGGTCAGGATGGGTTTCTCTTGTTTCACTCATCATACGGGTCTGGTGAAGCTGCACCGGCTACAATAGAGCGCAACAATCTGTTCTGGATGTGAAAAACCCATTTATATTCCATAGGAGAATTCATTTTTAATGATAACTTTTCTTTAATTGTGAGCTACAACGTTCATGGATGGTAACTGCTTTTGCTGAAGCCATCATTCCACATTATTTCAGATTATTTTGTAGGGATGCACCGATATGAAAATTTTGTCTGATACCAATAATTATTTATATTTGAAAGCCGATAAGCGATATATTGGCAGATAAATAAATCCAAATCCAAATTTTTATATAATTTTTGAGAGCCTGATTACAAAAACAAATCATTGTCCCAAGCACACAATTATGATGTTCTCTATGATGTTCATTATAATTTTATATAGTCTATAGTATATATGACAGACATGTTGCATTTAACAGTATTGACATTTTTTGTGAAGTGATTCCAATCATATTTCATACAATTCAAAACCATCATGGCGAACAGTGTCTCAGTTGAATACATTATTTATCGAATTTAATATATCAGCCAAATTTTCTTATCGGGCCAATAAGGCAAACATTAAAAATTTTATATCGGCCAATACCGATATATTGTACATCCCTACTATTTTTTCAAAGAATTGTGTTTATCAGCGGGAATCCTGGTGAGAAACTACATTACCCATGAAACCCAAAGAAATCTCCACCAATCAGGGAATCAAAAGAATCAAATTGCGCTTAAAGGTGCCCTAGAATGAGTTGAAACAGTATTTTAAATTGTTCTCTGATATCTACATAGAGGGTATGTGGCTTATTTAAAGTCAAAAACTGTCCAAATACGGTCCATTTTAAGTCCATTTACAACCCTAGAAATTGTCCCTAGAATGAAATGGTCTGTTTTTGCCTTATTTGGAAGGGTCATGAATAATAATGATGAGCTCTGCTCTGATTGGCTCATTTCAGTAGCTCACTCAAGTGCAGTTATTCAGCAAACACAAATCGCAAACAGCACAAGCGCCAGAACACAGACTGACTGAAATGGAGATGCTAAAATGCAGCTTACTTGTTTATTGGTGTTATCCGATCATCCGCATGCGCGAGAGAGAGCTCGCATGGACATGGTTGCCAGATGTACATGTTTAAGTAAAGCTCCAGATATAATACGTGTTCTTTTAATAGAAAAGCTCTGAATGTGGGATTTAATTGACTGAAATCTGGCAACCGCAAGACAAGCGCGAACACTCGAACGCTACACTTCGAGGCTATGAAGTGCTCACATCCCCTGCACAGCTGGAACATCACATTTATATCTACGATCTGCCATTTTCACTATATTGTCCTCATCTTCACAATACCTGCAGAACTTCTGTTGATTCGGTGCAGGTCCGAATTTGGTTATATGCAAATTTGGGGAGGTGTAAATATTAATGATCCTGATGGTTACGTCACAGTCTGTGTTATTCAGTGGTCTTTTTCTAGCACAGGATTTACATATGAAGGAGGAAACAGTGGTGTTTGAGGCTCATGGTATGTATTCCATGTAATGAACTCTTATTATTCAACTATGCCGAGGTAAATACAGTTTTCCATTCTAGGGCACCTTTAAAGAATTCTTTTAACGTCCAGTTTTTAAAAAAACCTTTTTTATTGGTTATGCAAACATTCCATTTTGCAAACATTATGGGAATGTTACTCTTGAATGTTCTCCGATCGTTACTCTTGAGTGTTCTCTGAGGGTTACTCTTGAATGTTCTCTGACCGTTACTCTTGAATGTTCTCTGACCGTTACTCTTGAATGTTCTCTGAGCGTTACTCTTGAATGTTCTCTGACCGTTACTCTTGAGTGTTCTCTGAGCGTTACTCTTGAATGTTCTCCGAGCGTTACTCTTGAGTGTTCTCTGAGCGTTACTCTTGAATGTTCTCTGAGCGTTACTCTTGAACGTTCTCTGAGCGTTACTCTTGAATGTTCTCTGAGCGTTACTCTAAAATGTTCTCTGAGCGTTACTCTTGAATGTTCTCTGAGCGTTACTCTTGAATGTTCTCTGACCGTTACTCTTGAATGTTCTCTGACCGTTACTCTTGAATGTTCTCTGACCGTTACTCTTGAATGTTCTCTGACCGTTACTCTTGAATGTTCTCCGAGCGTTACTTTAGAATGTTCTCTGAGCGTTACTCTTGAATGTTCTCTGAGCGTTACTCTTGAATGTTCTCTGAGCGTTACTCTTGAATGTTCTCTGAGCGTTACTCTTGAACGTTCTCCGAGCGTTACTCTTGAACGTTCTCTGAGCGTTACTCTTGAATGTTCTCTGAGCGTTACTCTAAAATGTTCTCTGAGCGTTACTCTTGAATGTTCTCTGAGTGTTACTCTTGAACGTTCTCTGAGCGTTACTCTTGAATGTTCTCTGAGCGTTACTCTAAAATGTTCTCTCTGGCGTTACTCTTGAATGTTCTCCGATCGTTACTCTTGAATGTTCTCCGAGCGTTACTCTTGAATGTTCTCTCTGAGTGCTACTCTTGAACGTTCTCTGAGCGTTACTCCTGAGCGTTCTCTGAGCGTTACTCTTGAACGTTCTCTGAGCGTTACTCTTGAACGTTCTCTGAGCGTTACTCTTGAACGTTCTCTGAGCGTTACTCTTGAACGTTCTCTGAGCGTTACTCTTGAACGTTCTCTGAGCGTTACTCTTGAACGTTCTCTGAGCGTTACTCTTGAACGTTCTCTGAGCGTTACTCTTTGAACGTTCTCTGAGCGTTACTCTTGAACGTTCTCTGAGCGTTACTCTTGAATGTTCTCTGAGCGTTACTCTTGAATGTTCTCTGAGCGTTACTCTAAAATGTTCTCTGAGCGTTACTCTTGAATGTTCTCCGATCGTTACTCTTGAATGTTCTCTGAGCGTTACTCTTGAATGTTCTCTGAGCGTTACTCTTGAATGTTCTCTGAGCGTTACTCTTGAATGTTCTCTGAGTGTTACTCTTGAACGTTCTCTGAGCGTTACTCTTGAATGTTCTCTGAGCGTTACTCTAAAATGTTCTCTGAGCGTTACTCTTGAATGTTCTCCGATCGTTACTCTTGAATGTTCTCTGAGCGTTACTCTTGAATGTTCTCCGATCGTTACTCTTGAATGTTCTCTGAGCGTTACTTTTGAATATTCTCTGAATGTTCCAAAACAAGTAGTAACATTTGTAGCGAAATCTAGCCCAAGGGAAATGGTGCAGGATTTATGCATGCGTTTAATCGCGTTACGATCAAACATACATAAATCGGCACAGAGGGGAATTTGGATATTAACAGTTAATCATAACAGATTATAATTAACTATTAATATCTATGGCTTGATTCAGCTTGTAGAATTTTCTTTAATTCTAGAATTGAGTTCAAAGGACGGATAATTGTCCACCAACTCTCTCCCTTTTATGAACTCTTGGACAAGGCTTCTCTGGCCAGGAGAAATATCTTTCTTTTTAATTTGTAACAGGGTCGGTTCACCGTAAAAGGGACCTATGGATGAGCAACTCAGGTACAATATTTTAATAATCAACAAACAATAAACAAACATACACAAATTAACTGAAAGAAGGAAGGAGAGAGAGAGAGAGAGAGAGAGAGAGAGAGAGAGAGAGAGAGAGAGAGAGAGAGAGAGAGAGAGAGACAAAGAAAAGGTGGTATTACCGACAATAACCTATTGAGAACAAGCAAGAAATCAGACCAACTTATTGGTATAAGCTCAATACTCTATAACGACTGTTAAGGGATACTTGCATATGCTTCTTTCGTGGCTGGTCGCAGATTCGTGCGTGTGGGGAATTCCGCGATCCGGTCCGTGTTTTGAATCTTGCAGGGCGGATCCGTTGGAGTCCGCGGAAAGTTCAAATTTGGTTCCTTTGTGTGGTAATGTCCTTTGGAAAATGGCGCGCTGGCGGTCCGAGAATCCGAGGCGAGGAAGAGTAGGAAGAGAAGTGAGAGTAAGAGAGTAGAGAGAGAGAGAGAGAGAGAGAGAGAGAGAGAGAGCAACAAGAGAGTGCAACAGGAGAGAGTAAAAGCAAGAGCCAGAGCAAGAGCGTAAAAGCAAAAGAGAACGTAAGAGAACCTGCAGGCCCTTTTTGAAGGCCATCACGGGGCCCGCCTCTTTGGTTGGAACAGCCCATTAGAGCGAAGGAACTAAGAAGCGGGAAATCTCCCTTTGTCTTCGGGTCTCATCTCATTAACATGTTTATGGCCTTCTTAAGTTTGCAGACTTTGGGGTTTTGGCATAAAAGAAAGAGTCTGATGCATCATAGTACCACAAAACGCACCTAGCCGGTCTACAAATTGAGAGACAAAGATTTTGAGACCAAGCATGGGGAGTTTAACTTAAGAGTTAAAGGAAAGGTGAGGATTGACATCATTCTTCCTTAAGCATTTCCTGACTATAAGTTTCTAACCTATCAAACACATCTAAAATGGTTATAACAAAAAGCATGCATACATACAGGGAACACAACACCTAAAATGAAAAATAACTAAGTTAAAAGTCATATAGCCCATTTGGGTGTTCTTTGGTATGTGTGAGTGTGTGAGGATAGGGGGCTTGTTTTTTATGGTGTCCCGTGGAATGCAGAGGAGAGTGGTTTGTGTTCTTTAGAGCCGTTAACCTGTCAGTCCGTAGACTTCACGGAGCCAATCCTGTTGATTCATTTTGCATAATCAAAGTATTGGTCTGATCGATCATTTATGAGCACCGTCCATACACTACACATTTAAAAAAAACATTAGACGAATGTACAACTAAAATGTTTCAGGAAAAACGGTTCTACAAATGCTGTATAAATAATGTTTTTCTGCTAACGCTTTGAGAACATTATTAAAGACCAGAAAACTTTGAACAAACATTTTACTACCGTTACTGGATTACTGTAACTTTACCAAGGCTGCTGAGAAAGTAAGCGGCACTCTTGCACTAGGAACACAAGGCTGGTTCTTTATAGTAACTGTCTGTATAAATACTTCAAGCCAACATGACTCTTTCCTGCCCTATTATCAGGTTCACTAAAGGAAACAAGGAGACGATTGACCCCTACATGTACATGCCCTTCGGCCTCGGGCCCAGGAACTGCATTGGGATGAGATTTGCTCAGGTGACCATGAAGCTGGCCATCGTGGAGATCCTGCAGAGGTTCGACGTCTCTGTGTGTGAAGAGACACAGGTGAGCAGACGGATTGGTCTCTGGTATCAGTGTTTGTTCGTTTGCCGACCCTGACCTTCTCTTGCTCTTCACAGGTTCCTCTGGAGCTTGGCCTAAGCGGTCTACTGGCTCCCAAAGACCCCATCAAGCTCAAACTCAAGCCTCGGACAGCTCCAGATGTCTGTAATAACAACAAAATGTAGCGCAGCTTCTCCGCTGCACACTTCTCTTTCAGTCCGACGAGAAGGTTTGATGGGTCTTTTAAAATAAAAGAATATACGTAGTCTCTAGTCTTCAGTGAAGAGAAAGATTAGACTCTGAGGTTTTTGGGAGGTTTAGTAACTTTACTTCAGTAGTGAATGTCGGACAGGGACTGTCGCCTGGGACTCGTGTTTAACAGAAGAAATAAGATTAACCTGTTAATAAATTATGTGGAAATGAGCAAGTTTATTAAAGAAATAAAGTCTGCAGAAATCTGATGTGTGTGTCGTGTCTGTTAAAAACACTTATGAACCTATAAAACCTTATTTAAGCCATAACTTACTGTACCGAGTTAGCTCAAAGGGAAATATAATTATTCATAACTCAATATTATTATTATGATTAAGTATGAATATTTGAATCAGTTAATGAGACTGATTAGATGTAGCTACTTGACATTAACATTACAATCAGTCAGTTCATCCTGTGAACACTCAGTATTGATTATTAATTAATTTTAAGAGAAGTGTATTCTTCATGGCCACAGAAAAATTATTATTCTTAGCATTTACAGCACTTGGTAACAAAATCGATAATTTAAGTGACAATTTATTTGCAGGCAGGGAGTCAGAACCAAATATGTACACTCACCTAAAGGATTATTAGGAACACCTGTTCAATTAATGCAAATTATCTAATCAACCAATCACATGGCAGTTGCTTTTAGGGGTGTGGTCCTGGGCAAGACAATCTCCTGAACTCCAAACTGAATGTCAGAATGGGAAAGAAAGGTGATTTAAGCAATTTTGAGCGTGGCATGGTTGTTGGTGCCAGACGGGCCGGTCTGAGTATTTCACAATCTGCTCAGTTACTGGGATTTTCACGCACAACCATTTCTAGGGTTTACAAAGAATGGTGTGAAAAGGGAAAAACATCCAGTATGCGGTTGCCTGGTCTGATGAGTCTGGATTTCTGTTGAGACATTCAGATGGTAGAGTCAGAATTTGGCGTAAACAGAATGAGAACATGGATCCATCATGCCTTGTTACCACTGTGCAGGCTGGTGGTGGTGGTGTAATGGTGTGGGGGATGTTTTCTTGGCACACTTTAGGCCCCTTAGTGCCAATTGGGCATCGTTTAAATGCCACGGCCTACCTGAGCATTGTTTCTGACCATGTCCATTCCTTTATGACCAGCATGTACCCATTCTCTGATGGCTACTTCCAGCAGGATAATACACCATGTCACAAAGCTCAAATCATTTCAAATTGGTTTCTTGAACATGACAATGAGTTCACTGTACTAAAATGGCCCCCACAGTCACCAGATCTCAACCCAATAGAGCATCTTTGGGATGTGGTGGAACGGGAGCTTCGTGCCCTGGATGTGCATCCCACAAATCTCCATCAACTGCAAGATGCTATCCTATCAATATGGGCTAACATTTCTAAAGAATGCTTTCAGCACCTTGTTGAATCAATGCCACGTAGAATTAAGGCAGTTCTGAAGGCGAAAGGGGGTCAAACACAGTATTAGTATGTGTTCCTAATAATCCTTTAGGTGAGTGTATTGTGCACAAGTATTATTAACTAAATCATGAACACAACTAAACTAACAGAAACACATGCATACAATCACACATATATGGGGTAGATGGACCATTTTCAAAGCACCTTGTTAGGAGGATTTTACTGCATATCCTAACCCTCTGATCAGTTAAAATAGGCGATCCTTGCATTGCCGTTGCAGTTGAAGCAGTTTCGTAAAGTTCCTGATTTAATGGTTCTGTGAGTCGATGGTGTTTAAGTTGCAATCAATTCCTTCTGCATTGACTAAAGATATGAAGTTGCATGGTTAGTTCAGCTCTGTCATGGTCGAGGAAGCTGCACATGGCTTGAGGTATTGGGCCTGCCGGCCCGCAACCATGTGGTCAGACAGGGTTTCCGTCCCGCGCACACGTGGCAACCAGGAGAGGCAGGAAGAGCGCAGATGGTTTCTCAGTGTAGTGATGGCAAAGTTGCAGTTTTCTTCCGGGAAATTAGGAAATTTCAGACTCTTTTGGAAGAGCTCTCTCTCTCTCGGCACGGAGAGTGAAGACATAACAGGCAGTGGTTGAGGCCTGTCGGTGCCCATGGGAGCAGAGCAGCAGAAGAAAGGGCGTTTAACCTCTGAGGATAGCCTCTTCTCCTAGGGGTCAGTGAGACAATCATACTTAGGCTTTCGGAAGGAAAGTTTCACGATCGTTTATCTTCTAGAAGGGCATTTGAATATGTAATTTGATTGGGTGCTAAAGAGAAGAACCTTCAAGATTCTTATAATACTAATGTGGCACAGAGTTAGCATAATGTAATGTAAATTAACAAATGGGGAACGACATTTGGAGTTTGTAGAGACCAAACATGCCATACACGTGATTTTAGTAAACCATAGTATGCAATTCTGAAATATTAATCCAACAGAGATTGAATACTTAGATCAAAACCCTATTAAAGAAAAATCATGAGATGGATATGTTTATATATTTCTCAAGTGGTTATATAGGCTATATTGGTTTATATGAGGTCACACTAGGAATGTTAGTTGCAGTTTTGGGATGGTTCACAACCCTTTGTTGGGAGAGTGAGTTTGCTGGATTATTCATCAAATATAATGAATAAATTGTGTGTCTGATGCTACACTTACATTGTGTTGATAGTTCATCAAAAGTAAAAAGCCAATGATTATTTACTCACCCTGCTGTTCTAATGCCATAGACAATCCGTACTTCATTGTCCAATGGTCAAGGACATGTGTGAAAAACTAACCTCAAATTGAATTATTTGGGGTGAATCCAGACCGGCGCCTTCCTGAGACCTTATCAGCGCATCAGTTCACAAGCTCATGTTGAGAAATCAGAGTTAATCAGAAACACGACCCTGACCCTTTCTGTATCGCACACTTTCGTACTGCTGTTTCACAGTCCTGCACAGGATTTAGCTTAATCAACTACATTCTTCACAGAAATCTTAGAGCGAGTCGTCTGGGATCATTCTGAGACACTTTTACATCTCTGTGGTCATATGGGATCATCCTTATGGAAGCCCATTTTGGACACATAAGGGAAAAAAAAGGCTTTTGTAAATCATAATTAAATCACAAAGTCTAAATTGTGAGATGAAAAGTCAAAATTATAACACAAATAATATTTGACGTCACAACTTTTAATCTCATAATTATGATTTACTGTCATATGACATTACTCAGTATTATAACTGTTCTCTTGGCATCTGAAGAGATACTATTATGAGCTACTAATTATGAGATGAAAAGTCAAAATTATAACACTAATATTTGACACAAATCAGGACTTTTAATCTCATAATTGCCTTTTTCTTCATTATTACAATTTAATACGTCTTATGACAGAATATTATAGACTTGTATACAGACTTGTTGGTCATGCTTTAAACTTTTTGAGACTTAAAAATCATAATTATGACAAAATATCATGACACATTTCTCAGTATTATTACAGTTGTGTTCTCTCGGCAGCTGAAGAGCGTTTGGACCCGGAACCTGTGATGTCATTAAAAGAACAAAAGCCATGTTCTGGAAAACGTCTTTATTTAGTGCAAAAGAAGCAGGTGACATTAAAACACAACTAACAAGCGAACAGAAACACAGTGTCAGGCGCGGAGACACAGCTGAACCCATTTGTTCCAGTTGAGCTCGTGAGGAAACACTCGCGCCAGCCTCAGCACGCAGTCCACTGTGGGCTCGTAGAACGCCATCCCCGCATCCCTCAGCCTGACCTCGGCCTGACCTTTGACCTGTGGCACCATGGGCTTGGAGAAGAGCGTTGGTTTGGGCGTCTGGACGGTGTAGCGCTTCCTCACGCAGCCGAGCTCAACCAGGACCTGACAACACAAACACGCCTATCAGAATCAACACAACACAAAAAGCTCCCTGGATCACTGAACCGGTTCACTTTAAACCGTTTGAAACACTCACTGAAACTGTACCAATGCTTCATACATTCTAGTTCATGTTATCACAACGGCTAAAACTGCACTGGCTCACACAGGGCTTAACTATGTTTTAGATCATTTGCTATTTTAGGGATTTTCCACCAGAAAAATTATATAAATCTCTAGGGCTGCAACAACAAATTGATAAAATCGATAAAATGTGATTATTAAAAGAGTTGGCAACGAATTTCATTA
This sequence comes from Paracanthobrama guichenoti, assembly GCA_018749465.1. Classification (NCBI taxonomy): domain Eukaryota; kingdom Metazoa; phylum Chordata; class Actinopteri; order Cypriniformes; family Gobionidae; genus Paracanthobrama; species Paracanthobrama guichenoti. The sequence continues at coordinate 21,916,342 of CM031956.1, forward strand.
TCGTTTCGTTGTGTTGCGCGACTATTACGGCGCTCAATAAGACACAATGTTTATACACTCAAGACACAAAGAGATGTTGAGTATAAAAAAGCACGGTTGAGCATGAAGCAGAGCGGAGCAAAAAAAACAAAAGAGAGCGGAGGTAGAGGAAAGAGCACGGGAGTACCACGGTGATGATTCAGACAAAAACATCTTGGAATCCTTGATGAGGAGGAAGGGTAGGCTAAGTCACTACAGAATCCTACTTGTGCTCCGTTTTGAAGTGAGGAGCGTAACGTCCCTCCAGTAGCTCTTCTGGTGCTGGTGTTTACTCGTTATCCAGCTTGACAAGTTAACTTTCGCTCGTTAATAACAGTAGTAATGCAGGGGTGTATAATTTGCAAGACTAAAAGACACGTTTTTATTCACTCGCCTTTCTTGGCCCATTCATTTTTCAATCTGTTGCTATGTTAATTTCATTGACGAATAATTTTCATCAATATTTTCATCAACGACATTTCTTCACAGACGAAAATGAGATAATTAAAAAAACAGCTTTGAATGACAAAAACTATGACTAATATCTATTGTCATTTTCGGTCAGCATTCGGTCTTACGGCCATTTCACACTGCAAGCGTGAGCAGTGCGTGAGCATCACGTCAGCGTAACTACACCGTCACTGCAGCTGCAGCCGCACGAGAGTATTCACGCTGCAAGCTTTTCACGTCAGCGTAACTACACCGTCACTGCAGCCGCACGTATTCACGCTGCAAGCTTTTACACCAGCGTAACTACACCGTCACTGCAGCCGCACGAGAGTATTCACGCTGCAAGCTTTTCACGTCAGCGTAACTACACGTCCTGCACGCGCAGCACGCTGCAAGCTTTTCACGTCAGCGTAACTACACCGTCACTGCAGCCGCACGAGAGTATTCACGCTGCAAGCGCCAGCGTAACTACACCGTCACTGCAGCGCACGACGAGTATTCACGCTGCAAGCTTTTCACGCCAGCGTAACTACACCGTCACTGCAGCCGCACGAGAGTATTCACACTGCAAGCTTTTCACGTCAGCGTAACTACACCGTCACTGCAGCCGCACGAGAGTATTCACACTACAAGTGTGAGCAGTGCGTGAGCATCACGTCAGCGTAACTACACCGTCACTGCAGCTGCAGCCGCACGAGAGTATTCACACTGCAAGCTTTTCACGTCAGCGTAACTACATCGTCACTGCAGCCGCATGAGAGTATTCACACTGCAAGCTTTTCACGTCAGCGTAACTACACCGTCACTGCAGCCGCACGAGAGTATTCACGCTGCAAGCTTTTCACGTCAGCGTAACTACACCGTCACTGCAGCCGCACGAGAGTATTCACGCTGCAAGCTTTTCACGTCAGCGTAACTACACCGTCACTGCAGCCGCACGAGAGTATTCACACTGCAAGCTTTTCACGTCAGCGTAACTACACCGCCACTGCAGCGCGACGAGAGTATTCACGCTGCAAGCTTTTCACGTCAGCATAACTACACCGTCACTGCAGCCGCACGAGAGTATTCACGCTGCAAGCTTTTCACGTCAGCGTAACTACACCGTCACTGCAGCCGCACGAGAGTATTCACGCTGCAAGCTTTTCACGTCAGCATAACTACACCGTCACTGCAGCCGCGACGAGTATTCACACTGCAAGCTTTTCACGCCAGCGTAACTACACCGTCACTGCAGCCGCGAGAGTATTCACGCTGCAAGCTTTTCACGTCAGCGTAACTACACCGTCACTGCAGCCGCACGAGAGTATTCAAACTACAAGTGTGAGCAGTGCGTGAGCATCACGTCAGCGTAACTACACCGTCACTGCAGCTGCAGCCGCACGAGAGTATTCACACTGCAAGCTTTTCACGTCAGCGTAACTACACCGTCACTGCAGCAGCACGAGAGTATTCACGCTGCAAGCTTTTCACGCCAGCGTAACTACACCGTCACTGCAGCCGCGACGAGTATTCACGCTGCAAGCTTTTCACGTCCAGCGTAACTACACCGTCACTGCAGCCGCGCAGAGTATTCACACTGCAAGCTTTTCACGCCAGCGTAACTACACCGTCACTGCAGCCGCGCGACGAGTATTCACGCTGCCGCAAGCTTTTCACGTCAGCGTAACTACACCGTCACTGCAGCGCGACGCGGTATTCACACTACAAGTGTGAGCAGTGCGTGAGCATCACGTCAGCGTAACTACACCGTCACTGCAGCTGCAGCCGCGACGAGTATTCACACTGCAAGCTTTTCACGTCAGCGTAACTACACCGTCACTGCAGCCGCACGAGAGTATTCACACTGCAAGCTTTTCACGTCAGCGTAACTACATCGTCACTGCAGCCGCATGAGAGTATTCACACTGCAAGCTTTTCACGTCAGCGTAACTACACCGTCACTGCAGCCGCACGAGAGTATTCACACTACAAGTGTGAGCAGTGCGTGAGCATCACGTCAGCGTAACTACACCGTCACTGCAGCTGCAGCCGCACGAGAGTATTCACACTGCAAGCTTTTCACGTCAGCGTAACTACACCGTCACTGCAGCCGCACGAGAGTATTCACACTGCAAGCTTTTCACGTCAGCATAACTACACCGTCACTGCAGCCGCATGAGAGTATTCACACTGCAAGCTTTTCACGTCAGCGTAACTACACCGTCACTGCAGCCGCACGAGAGTATTCACGCTGCAAGCGTTTCACGTCAGCGTAACTACACCGTCACTGCAGGCATGACGACGAGTATTCACGCTGCAAGCGTTTCACGTCAGCGTAACTACACCGTCACTGCAGACGCAGACGCACGAGAGTATTCACGCTGCAAGCGTTTCACGTCAGCGTAACTACACCGTCACTGCAGACGCAGACGCACGAGAGTATTCACGCTGCAAGCGTTTCACGTCAGCATAATTACACCGTTCACTCAATCAATGCACTGACTGATTAACATGGGCGCCGCTCCCGCTCCCGGTGTGAATGCATTCATTGATTAACATGGGCACCGTGGTTTTTATTTAATTTTAAGATCATTTTTTTTTATACATGTCACAGCAGTTAAATCTGTGTCTGTATTGCATGTTCAAATTGTAATATCATTCATATTAATAGGTTACTACAGTAGAGGTTTTCTCCAGGAGTATATGATGAGTTTGGAAATTTTAGAGAAATTCTTAATGCATTACAATTGAACTAAACCCATCGGATTTAGAACTAACTAGACTAAAACTAAAACAATTCAAATGACTAAAACATGATTAAAACTAAACGGCATTTTAGTCAAGAGACTATGACTAAAGCTAAATCAAAATGAACACTGCTCTGTCATGTATATATTCTGTGCTTCGTCATATATCGGTCATTGTTGACAAATATATTTGTGTGTTGTACTTTTTAAATTTCATTTTAAAGTTATAGCACCTGGTCATCTTAAGCTGTGTTTAAATGTGGTGTATAAATGAACTTAACTAGCACTTACTACAATGATGGTAAATCTTTTAATGAATAAGGTTCAAGTGATCGTGTGTGTCTGTGTGTGTGTGTGTCTGTGTGTCTGTCTGTGTGTGTGTGTCTGTGTCTGTGTGTGTGTGTCTGTGTGTCTGTGTGTGTGTGTGTCTGTGTGTGTGTGTGTCTGTGTGTGTGTGTGTCTGTGTGTGTGTGTGTGTGTGTGTGTGTGTGTGTGTGTGTGTGTGTGTGTGTGTGTGTGTGTGTGTGTGTGTGTGTGTGTGTGTGTGTGTGTGTGTGTGTGTGTGTGTCTGTGTGTGTGTGTCTGTGTGTGTGTCTGTGTGTCTGTGTGTGTGTGTGTCTGTGTGTGTGTGTGTGTGTGTGTGTGTGTGTGTGTGTGTGTGTGTGTGTGTGTGTGTGTGTGTGTGTGTGTGTGTGTGTGTGTGTGTGTGTGTGTGTGTGTGTGTGTGTGTGTGTGTGTGTGTGTGTGTGTGTGTGTGTGTGTGTGTGTGTGTGTGTGTGTGTGTGTGTGTGTGTGTGTGTGTGTGTGTGTGTGTGTGTGTGTGTGTGTGTGTGTGTGTGTGTGTGTGTGTGTGTGTGTGTGTGTGTGTGTGTGTGTGTGTGTGTGTGTGTGTGTGTGTGTGTGTGTGTGTGTGTGTGTCTGTGTGTGTCTGTGTGTGTGTGTGTCTGTGTGTGTGTGTGTCTGTGTGTGTGTGTGTCTGTGTGTCTGTGTGTCTGTGTGTCTGTGTGTCTGTGTGTCTGTGTGTCACCTGCAGCAGGTCCAGGATCACCACGGGCTGGAGCACCTGACTGTAGTGCTGCAGCAGCACAGACTCGCGCAGCCCTGGACTCGACATGATGTGCAGCAGTAGTGACTCCAGCATGCCTTTGCACACCGGCCGGTTCAATGAGCCGTCCACGACCCGCCACGGCCGGCTGACGAACTGCACCAACTCCCGGCCACTGCTGACAAACAGACACACAATAGGCATTACTGACCAGACTAATGATGTAATCAGAGTCAGAGAGTCATGTGATTCACTCACTGTTCCTCCGCATCAGCTGCTCCTTCAGCGTCATCTGAAACCACAGATGGAGACATCAACACACACACACACACACGACAACAAACCAGTCAACACTCGGTCTAAACACACACCTCTGATCTGGGAGGGGGAGGAGTCTGTATTAAGCCCCACCCTTTTGTCATCTGTCACACGCTGTTCTGAGTTCCCAGCTCTACAAACCGCCTCCTCCACAGCAACCGTCTCAGTATCAAACTCATTTTGAGGTGTGTCTGTGGAGACTGTTACCATGGCAATGGTCTGATTGACAGCTGTGCTAGTGGAGGCTTCTTGGAAATCAGATTCCATGGCCCGTCTCTTGGTGGGTGGGGGTGCGTCGTGGGCAGAGTTGTGGGCGGAGCTTCTCTTCAGGAACAGCTGCTGCATCTGCACACCTTCACACACGCTCTTCAACAGCCAATGAGACGCAGCCTCTGCACAGACCAGCCTCTGAGAGAGAGCGCCCGCCTCCACCAGCTGCTCTCCATCCACCAGATCCTACACACATACACACACACACACACAAACACACACATTCAACACAGGTGAAGCTGCAGTGAACTCACACATCATCGGTCTCTCTCTCTCACTTGTATGTACTGCTGGAGAGTTCTGCTCCGCCCCTTCTCGGGCTGCTCCAGGTGTATGAAGCGCTCAAAGAGGTCCTGTTTGTCAATGCCAAACTCTGCACCCTCCCCAACAGCATCTCTGATCTCCGCCACAGCCTGGACATCCTGTGCTCCGTACCCTGCGGCACTCACACACCGGTCCAGGAAGGTCTGCGGATCGACGGCTGCCGAGCGATACACACGTGTGAACGACAGTGGGAGAGACGGAGGAGCGGACGGAGACAGAGCCGAGACACCGTCAGCTACAGAAGAGACACAGAGAAACGAATGAGAAACATGTGACCGATCATATGTGTGTGTGTGTGTGTGTGTGTGTGTGTGTGTGTGTGTGTGTGTGTGTGTGTGTGTGTGTGTGTGTGTGTGTGTGTGAATGAGCAGACCGTCAGCACTGAAGAGTGTGTGTTGCGCGGTGCGTCTCAGCTGCAGGTGGACGGTGCAAGCGTTGACCATGATGTTGTCAGTGCTGTTGGAGGTGTGTGTCTGCGAGCGCAGGATCCCGGGAGCGTAATATCCCCTCATCAGCAGGTAATTGGTGTGAGACGCCTGTGTGGGTTTGACCTCTGGCCTCCTCTTCCTCTCATCCTCCTCCTCTTCCTCCTCCAGCGCTTTAGTGAGACTGAAACACACACACACACGGTCAGCTGTGAGAGTGCTGAGGCCGTTCACACCAAGGGCAATGACTATATAGTTTTCAACTTATAGTCATCATCCGCTGGTGTTATTACAGTTATCGGTACAGTCATCGTCCGCTGGTGTGAACACTAATATAGTCATCGTTACAGTTATCGGTACAGTCATCGTCCGCTGGTGTGAACGCTAATATAGTCATCGTTACAGTTATCGGTACAGTCATCGTCCGCTGGTGTGAACACTAATATACATCAATATAGTCATCGTCCGCTGGTGTGAACTAATATATCATCGTTACAGTCATCGTACCCGCTGGTGTGAACACTAATATAATATAGTTCATCGTTACAGTTACTAATATGTACAGTCATCGTCCGCTGGTGTGAACACTAATATAGTCAGTATTACATATCGGTACAGTCTGGTGTGAACACGTCATCGTCACAGTCATCGTCCACTGGTGTGGACACTAATATAGTCATCGTTACAGTCATCGTCCGCTGGTGTGAACACTAATATAGTTATTACAGTTATCGGTACAGTCATCGTCCGCTGGTATGAACACTAATATAGTTATTACAGTTATCGGTACAGTCATCGTCCGCTGGTGTGAACACTAATATAGTTATTACAGTTATCGGTACAGTCATCGTCCGCTGGTATGAACACTAACATAGTCATCGTTACAGTCATCGTCCGCTGGTATGAACACTAATATAGTCATCGTTACAATCATCGTCTGCTGGTGTGAACACTAATATAGTCATCGTTACAATCATCGTCTGCTGGTGTGAACACTAATATAGTTATTACAGTTATCGGTACAGCCATCGTCTGCTGATCTGAACACTAATATAGTCATCGTTACAGTCATCGTCTGCTGGTGTGAACACTAATATAGTTATTACAGTTATCGGTACAGTCATCGTCCGCTGGTGTGAACACTAATATAGTCATCGTTACAGTTTACAGTTCTGCTGGTGTGAACACTAATATAGTCATTACAGTTATCGGTACAGTCATCGCTGGTGGTGTGAACACTAATATAGTCATCGTTACAGTTATCGGTACAGTCATCACCCGCTGGTGTGAACACTAATATAGTCATCGTTACAGTCATCGTCCGCTGGTGTGAACACTAATATAGTCATCGTTACAGTCATCGTCCACTGGTGTGGACACTAATATAGTCATTGTTACAGTTATCGGTACAGTCATCGTCCGCTGGTGTGGACACTAATATAGTTATTACAGTTATCGGTACAGTCATCGTCCGCTGGTGTGAACACTAATATAGTCATCGTTACAGTTATCGGTACAGTCATCGTCCGCTGGTGTGAACACTAATATAGTCATCATTACAGTTATCGGTACAGTCATCGTCCGCTGGTGTGAACACTAATATAGTCATCGTTACAGTTATCGGTACAGTCATCGTCCGCTGGTGTGAACACTAATATAGTCATCGTTCGTCAGTCATCGTTATCGGTACTAATATAGTCATCGTCCGCTGGTGTGAACACTAATATAGTCATCGTTACAGTTATCGGTACAGTCATCGTCCGCTGGTGTGGACACTAATATAGTCATCGTTACAGTTATCGGGTGTGAACACTCGTCCGCTGTACAGTCATCGTCCACTGGTGTGATACTAATATAGTCAGCGTTACAGTTATCGGTACAGTCATCGTCCGCTGGTGTGGACACTAATATAGTCAGCGTTACAGTTATCGGTACAGTCATCGTCCGCTGGTGTGAACACTAATATAGTCATCGTTACAGTTATCGGTACAGTCATCGTCTGCTGGTGTGGACACTAATATAGTTATTACAGTTATCGGTACAGTCATCGTCCGCTGGTGTGAACACTAATATAGTCATTGTTACAGTTATCGGTACAGTTATCGTCCGCTGTGAACACTAATATAGTCATCCGCTGGTTATGAATTACTAATATAGTCGCGCTGGTGAACACTAATATAGTTATACAGTTACAGTACATCGCGTCGCTGGTGTGAACACTAATATAGTTATTACAGTTATCGGTACAGTTATCGTCATGCGTCTAATATAGGTGTGAACACTAATATCGTCCGCTGGTTGAACACTTACAGTTATCGGTACAGTCATCGTCCGCTGGTGTGAACACTAATATAGTCAGCGTTACAGTTATCGGTACAGTCATCGTCCGCTGGTGTGAACACTAATATAGTTATTACAGTTATCGGTACAGTCATCGTCCGCTGGTGTGAACACTAATATAGTCAGCGTTACAGTCATCGTCCGCTGGTGTGGACACTAACATAGTCATTGTTACAGTCATCGTCCGCTGGTGTGAACACTAATATAGTTATTACAGTTATCGGTACAGTCATCGTCCGCTGGTGTGAACACTAATATATAGTTATCGGTACAGTGTGGACACTAATATAGTTATTACAGTCATCGGTACAGTTATTCAGTCATCGCTGGTGTGAACACTAATATAGTTATTACAGTTATCGGTACAGTCATCGTCCGCTGGTGTGAACACTAATATAGTTATTACAGTTATCGGTACAGTCATCGTCTGCAGGTGTGAACACTAATATAGTTATTACAGTTATCGGTACAGTTATCGTCCACTGGTGTGAACACTAATATAGTCAGCGTTACAGTCATCGGTACAGTCATCGTCTGCAGGTGTGAACACTAATATAGTTATTACAGTTATCGGTACAGTCATCGTCCGCTGGTGTGAACACTAATATAGTTATTACAGTTATCGGTACAGTCATCGTCCGCTGGTGTGAACACTAATATAGTTATTACAGTTATCGGTACAGTTATCGTCCGCTGGTGTGAACACTAATATAGTCAGCGTTACAGTTATCGGTACAGTCATCATCCGCTGGTGTGAACACTAATATAGTTATTACAGTTATCGGTACAGTTATCGTCCGCTGGTGTGAACACTAATATAGTCAGCGTTACAGTTATCGGTACAGTCATCGTCTGCTGGTGTGAACACTAATATAGTTATTACAGTTATCGGTACAGTCATCGTCCGCTGGTGTGAACACTAATATAGTCATCGTTACAGTTATCGGTACAGTCATCGTCTGCAGGTGTGAACACTAATACAGTTATTACAGTTATCGTCCGCTGGTGTGGACACTAATATAGTTATTACAGTTATCGTCCGCTGGTGTGAACACTAATATAGTATTACAGTTACAGTTATGGTGTGGTACAGTTATCGTCCGCTGGTGTGAACACTAATATAGTCAGTTATTACAGTTATCGGTACAGTCATTGTCCGCTACAGTGTGAACACTAATATAGTTATTACAGTTATCGGTACAGTCATCGTCTGCTGGTGTGAACACTAATATAGTCATCATTACAGTTATCGGTACAGTCATCGTCCGCTGGTGTGAACACTAATATAGTTATTACAGTTATCGGTACAGTTATCGTCCGCTGGTGTGAACACTAATATAGTCAGCGTTACAGTTATCGGTACAGTCATCGTCCGCTGGTGTACAGTTATCGTACAGTTATTGGTACAGTTATCGTCCGCTGGTGTGAACACTAATATAGTCATCGTTACAGTTATCGGTACAGTCATTGTCCGCTGGTGTGAACACTAATATAGTTATTACAGTTATCGGTACAGTCATCGTCTGCTGGTGTGAACACTAATATAGTTATCATTACAGTTATCGGTACAGTCATCGTCCGCTGGTGTGAACACTAATATAGTTATTACAGTTATCGGTACAGTCATCGTCCGCTGGTGTGAACACTAATATAGTCATTACAGTTATCAGTACAGTTGCGCTGGTGTGAACACTAATATAGTCGTTACAGTTATCGGTACAGTTATTGTCGCTGGTGTGAACACTAATATAGTTACAGTTATCGGTACAGTCATCGTCCCGCTGGTGTGAACACTAATATAGTTATTACAGTTATCGGCTGGTACAGTCATCGTCGCTGGTATGAACACTAATATAGTCAGCGTTACAGTTATCGGTACAGTTATTGTCGCTGGTGTGAACACTAATATAGTTACAGTTACAGTTATCGGTACAGTCATCGTCTGCAGGTGTGAACACTAATATAGTTATTACAGTTATCGGTACAGTCATCGTCCGCTGGTGTGAACACTAATATATAGTTATTACAGTTATCGTCGCTGGTATGAACACTAATATAGTCATCGTTACAGTTATCGGTACAGTCGCTGGTGTGAACACTAATATAGTTATTACAGTTATCGGTACAGTCATTGTCCACTGGTGTGAACACTAATATAGTTAGCTACAGTTACCGTTACAGTTATCGCTACAGTCATTCTTACCTTTATCGTTACAGTTATCGGTACAGTCCTCGTCTGCTGGTGTGAACACTAATATAGTGATCGTTACAGTTATCGGTACAGTTATTGTCCGCTGGTGTGAATACTAATATAGTTATTACAGTTATCGGTACAGTTATCGTCTGCTGGTGTGAACACTAATATAGTTATCATTACAGTTATCGGTACAGTCATCGTCCGCTGGTGTGAACACTAATATAGTTATTACAGTTATCGGTACAGTCATCGTCCGCTGGTGTGAACACTAATATAGTCAGCGTTACAGTTATCAGTACAGTCCTCGTACGCTGGTGTGAACACTAATATAGTCATCGTTACAGTTATCGGTACAGTTATTGTCCGCTGGTGTGGACACTAATATAGTTACAGTTATCGGTACAGTCATCGTCCGCAGGTGTGAACACTAATATAGTTATTACAGTTATCGGTACAGTCATCGTCCGCTGGTATGAACACTAATATAGTCATCGTTACAGTTATCGGTACAGTTATTGTCCGCTGGTGTGGACACTAATATAGTTACAGTTATCGGTACAGTCATCGTCTGCAGGTGTGAACACTAATATAGTTATTACAGTTATCGGTACAGTCATCGTCCGCTGGTATGAACACTAATATAGTTATTACAGTTATCGTCCGCTGGTATGAACACTAATATAGTCATCGTTACAGTTATTGTCCGCTGGTGTGAACACTAATATAGTTATTACAGTTATCGGTACAGTCATTGTCCACTGGTGTGAACACTAATATAGTTAGCTATAGTTACCGTTACAGTTATCGCTACAGTCATTCTTACCTTTATCGTTACAGTCATCATTACAGCTATCGTCCGGTCTTTAACGTGTATCTGTGAGTGTGTCTGAGCGCGCACCTCTTGACCACCTCTTTGTCCAACAGTGGTTACAATCGTTACATTATCGTTACAGTCATTGTTAATTATTGTTACAGTTATCGTTATAGCTATCGTACAGTCATCGTTAATTATCATTACAGTCATCGTTACAGTTATCGTTACAGCTATCGTCCAGTCTTTAGCATGTGTATCTGTGAGTGTGTCTGACCGCGCACCTCTTGACCACCTCGTTGTCCAACAGTGTGCTGTCCACCACCACAATCTGCTGCGGGATACTGACGTCCACGGCCAGCAGTCCCAGGGTCATGAGGGTCAAGCAGCACGCGCTGGCGCCCCCCGGAGCGTCCATGGGGAACTGCAGCATACCCTGAGTGTCTTCCTCCTGCTCATCTCCCGGGTTCTCAGGGTCTTTCTGGAAGTGGAAGCTGTTGGGTCTGTCGCTGCTGCCACCGGCGCCCTCGTACAGACCAGTCAACAGATCGAAGGCCTCGTTGAAGATGAGGCTTGGGAAACGCCATGTGAAGAACCTGCAGCAGACGGATGGAGCGTCAGTGTGAGACACAGGAGCACACGGTTACTATGGTGACCTGTAGGTTTGTGTGTGTGACCTGTAGTAGTGAACACGGCTCAATGTGTGTGTGTGTGTGTGTGTGTGTGTGTGTGATCTGTAGTAGTGAACATGGCTAAAGGTGTGTGTGTGACCTGTAGTAGTGAACATGGCTAAAAATGTGTGTGTGACCTGTAGTAGTGAACATGGCTCAATGTGTGTGTGTGACCTGTAGTAGTGAACACGGCTCAATGTGTGTGTGTGACCTGTAGTAGTGAACACGGCTCAATGTGTGAGTGTGACCTGTAGTAGTGAACACGGCTCAATGTGTGAGTGTGACCTGTAGTAGTGAACACGGCTCAAGGTGTGTGTGTGTGACCTGTAGTAGTGCTGTGACAGCTGGTAGGACATGGGCAGGAAGGGTAGTGAGTGGCACTTCTTCAGGTGGGCTTTGGTGATAGGCCGGCGGCGGTTCACTAGCGCCCGATCACGGCACGTCTGGAAGGCCTGGGACAATACCTCTTCGCTGTAGCGCGTGTACAGACAGAACGTCTGACGGGGAGACAGACATGATCTCTGACACATGACTGACACACAGTACGTGTGTGTGTGTGTGTGTGTGTGTGTGTGTGTGTACCTGGAAGGGTCTGTAGTTCTTCATCTGAGCGTTGGTCAGCACTAGTGTGCTCTGAATTAAATTAAACAGCACCAGAACATCAATGTCCTCCTTCCTGAAACACACAGTCATCACATTACATTACTTTATAATTATGAAGAATAGTGTTTAAAACTTAAATCAGAACAGGGCTTATAATACAGTAAAATAAATGTCAGTTTGTGCTTATTAAAATTAATAGTGTGACATTATCACACACACACACACCTCTGCAAGTTGTCTTTAATGCGCTCAAGTGATTCATCAATCGTGTACACCTTAAACCTGAGGACACACACACGCAAACACGCACACGCACGTTAAGACACATCTGCAGTGAATAAGATTCAGTGCTCTTATTGTTAACTAAAACAAACAAAAAAAATTAAGTAGTTGAAATAAAGCTGAGAAATGTATAAGTATTGAAAAATTTAATAAATAAAACACTTGGAAACGAATTGATTGAAGTAATACAATTACTAAAACTGAAATAAAAAATAAAGCTATATAGAAATATATACATTTTAAAAAACCCTAAATATTACAAACGCACTAACAAAATGACTATATTAAAAAGAAAACAGAATACATTATTATTACTACTGTGTGTGTGTGTGTGTGTGTGTACTTGTGAAAGAGCTCATCTCTCGTGTCTGGTATGATGACATCACTGGAACCATAGCTGGAGCTGAACTTTGACCTCAGAGAGCGAACAAACTCCTTATACTCCTCAGCACACACCTGTACACACACACACACACACACACACACACACACACACACACACAATTAGACCCGATTCATGGATAAATCTCATTGTTTGCCCAGTTTACCCTGTAAACATGAGTATCTTCCTCAGAGTTTCTGTCTCGTTCTCCAGCACAAACATCTAAAGATTCTGAACTCAAGACCCTCAAGGCTTAACATCTTCAGTCCCTGAGCTTCTTCTCCAGTAGTGTCTTGAGTTCAGAATCTTTAGATGTTTGTGCTGGAGAACGAGACAGAAACCCTGAGGAAGAGACTCATGTTTACAGGGTAGAAACTAAAGATCTGAGACCAATTTTTCCTAAAAATCTCAAACTCAGTTCAGATTAACGCAAGCAAAAACTGCTTCACAAGTCTCGAGAGTGTCAGCACTTTTTGTGGATCCTCGCTGAAGAGTTGATTAGAATCAGACTTGATGGAGAATGGCGTCTCACCTTCACATTGTTATAGTCGTCAGAGCGGTTCAGGAACTTGGCCATCAACTCTTTATCCTGATACATCTCCGCCAGACAAATTCTGCAAAACAGCCATCACACATACACTGAGCTTCATTCCGCAGAGTGTGTGGTGTGTGTGAGTGTGAGGTGTGAGTGAGTGTGAGTGAGTGAGTGAGAGTGTGTGTGTGTGTGTGTGTGTGAGTGAGTGAGTGAGTGAGTGGAGTGGTGAGTGAGTGAGTGAGTGTGTGTGTGTGTGTGTGTGTGAGTGTGTGAGTGAGTGAGTGAGAGTGAGTGAGTGAGTGTGTGTGTGTGTGTGAGTGAGTGTGTGAGTAAGTGTGAGAGAGTGAGTGTGAGTGAGTGTGAGTGAGAGTGTGAGTGAGTGAGTGAGTGTGAGTGAGTGTGAGTGAGTGTGAGTGTGAGTGTGAGTGAGTGAGAGTGTGAGTGAGTGAGAGTGTGAGTGTGTGAGTGAGTAAGTGAGTGAGTGTGTGAGTGAGTAAGTGAGTGAAAGTGTGTGTGAGGTGTGTGTGTGTGTGTGTGTGAGTGAGTGTGTGAGTGTGTGAGTGAGTGTGTGAGTGAGTGTGTGAGTGAGTGAGTGTGTGTGAGTGAGTGAGTGTGTGTGTGTGTGTGTGTGTGTGTGTAAGTGAGTGAGTGTGTGTGTGTGTGTGTGTGTGTGTGTGTGTGTGTGTGTGAGTGTGTGTGTGTGTGAGTGTGAGTGAGAGTGTGAGTGAGTGTGAGTGAGTGTGTGAGTGTGTGTGAGTGAGTGTGTGTGTGAGTGTGTGAGTGAGTGTGTGAGTGTGAGTGGTGAGTGAGTGAGTGTGTGAGTGGTGTGTGTGTGTGTGTGTGTGAGTGTGTGGTGTGTGAGTGTGGTGAGTGTGTGAGGTGTGAGTGTGTGTGTGTGAGTGAGTGTGGAGGTGTGTGTGAGGAGGTGTGAGAGTGTGAGTGTGAGAGTGAGTGAGTGTGTGTGAGTGTGTGTGTGAGAGTGAGTGTGAGTGAGTGGTGAGTGTGTGAGTGTGTGAGGTGGTGAGGTGTGAGTGAGAGTGTGTGGTGGTGGTGGTGGGTGTGAGTGAGTGAGTGAGTGTGTGAGTGAGTGAGTGAGTGAGTGGTGTGAGTGTGTGTGAGTGAGTGAGTGAGTGAGTGAGTGAGTGAGAGTGTGTGGTGAGTGAGGTGTGAGTGAGTGAGTGGTGAGTGAGTGAGTGTGTGAGAGAGTGTGAGTGTGAGTGGTGAGTGAGTGTGTGTGAGTGTGAGAGTGAGAGTGTGAGGTGAGTGAGTGAGTGAGGAGGTGGAGTGTGAGTGGTGGTGAGGAGTGAGTGAGAGTGAGTGAGTGTGTGTGTGAGTGAGTGAGGAGTGTGAGAGTGTGGAGGAGTGAGTGAGTGAGTGTGTGTGTGTGAGTGAGAGAGAGTGAGAGGTGGGAGTGAGTGAGTGAGTGAGTGAGGTGTGTGAGTGAGTGTGTGTGTGAGTGAGTGTGTGTGTGTGTGTGTGTGAGTGAGGAGAGTGTGTGTGTGAGTGGTGTGAGTGGTGAGTGAGTGAGTGAGTGGTGAGTGAGTGAGTGAGTGTGAGTGTGTGTGAGTGAGTGGTGGTGGTGTGAGTGAGGAGTGAGGAGTGAGTGTGTGGTGGTGAGTGAGGAGTGAGTGAGTGGAGTGAGGTGGTGAGTGAGGTGGTGTGTGAGGTGTGGTGGTGAGTGAGTGAGTGAGGAGTGAGGTGGTGTGTGAGTGTGAGTGAGTGTGTGTGTGTGTGTGTGTGAGTGTGGTGAGAGTGAGTGAGAGTGTGGTGAGTGTGAGTGTGTGAGTGTGTGAGTGAGTGTGAGTGTGTGAGTGGTGAGTGTGTGAGTGTGAGTGTGTGGTGGTGAGTGTGAGGAGTGAGTGTGGAGGTGGAGGAGTGAGTGAGTGGTGTGTGTGAGTGAGTGAGTGTGTGAGTGGTGAGTGTGTGTGAGTGTGTGTGTGAGTGTGTGAGTGTGTGAGTGTGTGTGTGTGAGTGTGTGTGTGTGTGAGTGAGTGAGTGAGTGTGAGGTGTGTGAGTGTGTGTGAGAGTGTGAGTGTGGTGAGTGAGTGAGTGAGTGTGTGAGTGAGTGAGGTGTGTGTGTGAGTGAGTGAGTGTGAGTGGTGAGGAGTGAGAGTGAGGGTGGTGGTGTGTGAGAGTGTGAGTGTGTGAGGTGTGAGTGTGAGTGAGTGAGTGTGTGAGTGAGTGAGTGTGTGGTGAGTGGAGTGTGAGTGAGTGAGAGGTGTGGAGTGAGGTGGTGAGTGTGAGTGGAGTGTGTGAGTGTGGTGGTGTGTGTGAGTGAGGTGAGTGAGTGTGTGAGTGTGGTGTGTGTGAGTGAGAGTGTGTGAGGTGTGAGTGGTGTGTGTGAGTGAGTGAGTGTGTGGTGAGGTGTGAGTGTGTGAGGAGTGAGTGAGTGAGTGAGGTGTGTGAGTGTGGTGGTGGAGTGAGTGAGTGTGAGTGAGTGTGTGTGAGTGGTGTGTGTGGAGTGAGTGAGTGGAGTGAGAGGAGTGAGTGAGGAGTGAGTGAGTGTGTGTGGTGTGTGAGGAGTGAGTGTGTGTGTGTGTGTGTGTGAGTGTGTGAGTGAGTGTGTGTGTGTGTGTGAGTGAGTGTGAGTGTGAGTGAGTGAGTGAGTGGTGGTGAGGTGAGTGAGAGGAGAGTGTGAGAGTGAGTGTGGAGTGAGTGAGTGGTGAGTGGTGAGAGTGTGTGTGTGTGTGTGTGTGGAGGTGTGTGGTGGAGTGAGTGAGTGAGTGTGTGAGTGAGAGTGAGAGTGTGTGTGTGTGTGTGTGTGTGTGTGAGTGTGGTGAGAGTGAGTGAGTGAGTGGTGGAGTGAGTGGTGTGAGTGAGTGAGGTGAGTGTGTGAGAGTGTGTGTGAGTGAGTGTGAGTGTGTGGTGTGTGTGTGAGTGTGAGTGTGGTGAGTGTGTGTGTGGTGTGTGAGTGTGTGTGAGTGTGTGAGTGAGGAGTGAGGTGAGTGAGTGAGTGGTGAGTGAGTGAGTGTGAGTGTGTGTGGTGAGTGAGAGTGTGAGTGAGGTGTGAGTGAGGAGTGTGAGAGGAGTGTGGTGTGTGTGTGTGGTGAGTGAGTGAGTGAGTGGTGTGTGAGTGAGAGTGTGAGAGTGAGTGAGTGAGTGTGAGTGAGTGAGTGTGTGTGTGAGTGAGAGTGTGTGTGTGTGTGTGTGTGGAGTGGAGAGAGGAGTGTGTGAGAGGAGTGAGTGTGAGTGAGAGTGAGTGAGTGAGGTGAGTGGTGAGTGAGTGAGTGAGTGTGTGTGAGTGAGGTGTGTGAGGAGTGTGTGAGGTGTGTGGAGTGTGAGTGAGTGTGAGTGGTGTGTGTGTGTGTGTGAGTGAGTGAGTGTGTGTGAGTGAGAGTCTGAGTGAGTGAGTGTGTGAGTGAGTGAGAGTGTGAGTGAGTGTGTGTGAGTGTGTGAGTGAGTGAGTGAGGTGAGGTGTGGTGAGGTGGAGTGGTGGAGTGAGTGAGTGAGTGTGTGAGTGAGTAAGTGAGTGAGTGAGTGTGTGTGTGTGAGTGAGTGTGTGAGTGAGTAAGTGAGTGAGAGTGTGTGTTTGTGTGTGTGTGTGTGTGAGTGAGTGAGAGTGTGTGTGAGTGTGTGAGAGAGTGTGAGTGTGTGAGAGAGTGTGAGAGTGAGTGAGTGTGTGTGTGTGTGAGTGTGTGTGTGTGTGTGTGAGTGAGTGAGAGTGTGCGTGTGTGTGTGTGAGTGAGTGAGAGTGTGTGTGTGCGTGCGAGTGAGAGTGTGTGTGTGCGTGTGTGTGTATAGAGTGTGTGTGAGTGTGTGAGAGTGTGAGAGTGAGTGAGAGTGTTTGAGTGTGTGTGAGTAAGTGAGTGAGAGTGTGTGTGAGCGTGCGAGAGCGTGTGTAAGAGTGTGTGTGTGTGTGTGTGAGTGAGTGAGTGAGTGAGTGTGTGTGTGTGTGTGTGTGTGTGTGTGTGTGTGTGAGTGTGTGAGAGTGAGAGTGTTCACCTGTAGTTCAGGCAGGTCTGCGGGTTCTTCATGATGTAGCGTGAGCGTCGGCTGACAGACAGAGATGTTTTATCCAGAGATAACTCAAACTCAGCATGCAGCACGTCACGAACCACCGTCCAGGGCACGAACGGCCTCTTCAGCTACAGACACACACACACACACACACGAGCATCTACTTTATTAGCATTGTTGGTGTGTGTTAATTTATCTTTCATTTAGTCCTGTGTCAAATGTCCATTTTAGTTTTGGTCATATTTAGCCAGCCTATCCTGTTTCTGATAAGGTATAGTCTGGGAATTTTACTCTAGTTCTACTCCTCCCTCTCCATCAACCCTAACAGCTGGCGACTTTGCCCCATTCCTCTTCCAATCATTGCTGAAACAATTGAACGAGTTGTGGTCAACCAAGTCTCCACCTTTCTCACACAGAACAACCTCCTGGACAACAACCAGTCTGGACTGAGACCTGCTCTCAGTTCCTGAAGCTCTGAGACAGGCTTCCAAACACTTAGTCCTCCTCATCACGAGGATCTGTCCTTCAGAAACATGGCTTCTCCTGTCTAGAGATAGCCATCTGCTGTAAAAACTAAGCTCAGAATAGATTCGAGAGTGAATCGTGATGCATTCAGAACATCGCAGAATCGAGTGATGCATCGAGTTATTGTCCCAGCCCTAAAATTTTCTGTCATAGTGTTAGTGTGTGTGTATATGTGTGTACCTTGCGGTTGAGGAAGTGGCTGGCGACGCGGCACAGCATCAGCAGACTGTCCTCCATGTGTGTCCACGCCACTCTCTGTCTGGTCATCTTCAGCAGAGCCCGCTGGTCCGTCTCGTCCTGCGCCTGACTCTGCCTGCTCGCTCGCACTGACACACACACACACACACACACACACACACACTTCCTGTTGAGCTGCATGCCATCATCACAGTTTAATATCAACATCCTGTCAGCGCCAGTTACCTCTCTTCTTCTTGCGGGCCGGTTTGCTGCTGTCTTTCTTGGGTCTGTTGCGTTTTAGGTTTCGTCCTCCGCGCACCTCCTGGTTCCTGCTGGACGGCTCTGAGCTCAGACGCACCTCCTCTTCCAGCACAGCAGGCGGCACCACCTTTGCTCCGCTCTGAACTGCTGCCGAACACACACAAATTCTTAGGGCTGAATTGGCCAATCACAGGAATGTTGAGAACGAGAGTGTATGTTACCGGGCAGTTTGGGTGGAGGGTGTTTGGACAGCAGGTTCCTCAGTCTGACGGTATGATGTGTTCCTGTATCTTCAGCGCTCTGACATCATCACAAACACATTATCACACAGCGCAACAATGCTGACGACACACTGTGTGTGTGTGTGTGTGTGTGTGTGTGTGTGTACCTGTTTGTTTGAGTTGATCAGGTGACTGGTCCACGTCCAGTTGCGCTTCAAGTGGCCGAAAAAGCACGAGTCCAGTCCGCCAGCACCCTGCCCATCGCCAGGGGTAACGCCATCATCCACCACATCACAACTGCCCCTAGCAACCGAAAGCATCCAAATCAGCCAATCAGGTGACGGACGACTCAGCCTGAGTCAGTCAGAACGGCTGACTCACTGTAGTGTGTGCATCAGCCTGGTGTTGCGCTCCATTGTCATACCGACATCAGCCTCCCCTCCCTGAGCGGTACCTTCACCGGGGCGCGGCCGGATTACACCTGGAACACATGTATGCTTACCTTACGGCTGTGCTGTGTTTAGGTTGAGTGTTTGCCACAGTAATGTGTGTGTTTGTACCTAGAGGTGTGTTGAGACAAACACACAGCAGGTCGAACCAGTAGTTCTCTACGTCCTGAGCGCTGCTGAACACGTAGTGTCTCCTCTCAAACGGCCGGATGGTCTCGATGGCCATGTTATAGTGCGGGTCGCACACCGTCGTGTCCACGATTTTGGCCTTTGTCTTCAGGAAGACAAACACCTAACACAAACATATTCTTAATAACACACACAGTAAACACCACCTGTGATGTGATCATGTGACTGTGACATCCCGCTCACCTGATCTTTATCCATGAACTTCTCCGTGGGGCCGAACTGCAGCAAGCCCATGAAACACAGCCTCTGGAGACTCTCGTGGAAACTGAAGATGTACTTCCTGTGTGAGGGACCACATTGTCAGCGTCACATTAAGTGTGTGTGTGTGTGTGTGTGTGTGTGTGTGTGTGTGTGTGTGTGTGTGTGTGTGTGTGTTTGCCTCCTGTGCAGCAGCTGTCTCTTCATATCAGCAGGGAGGAATCTGATCAGATAATGTTTCTTCACCGGATCATTCAGGTACTCCTCCAAGCCTGCAACCTAAATACAACACAACCACAACGTTACTGTGCCAAATTATGATTGATATATTGATATACATACAGACATACATACATATACATACATATATATATATAGAAAAGCACACTGTGCTCTGATTGGTTCGGCTGGAGCGGAGTGTTGTGATTGGTGTTTGGGAAATGTCCCGCTCCTTACCATAACCGTTTCAAAACACTACTAACTCAACCAGGCCACACCCCTTTATTCTGCAAATGAATTATTATAATGAGGAATATTCCGGGAAGCAAACTCAAGATGGAGGCGATTCAGGAGTTCAGGAACACAGACACTGACATAAAGAAGTTGTAGACGGCGTGTGTTTGTACCTGATAGTTGACCTGCACAACCTGCATGAAGATGCTGAGCGGCAACGACACCAGAACATCACTGATGAGGGCCCATCCATATCCGAAGTCTTTATGCAGCGGGATGGGAGGGATGTACCTCTTCCAGTTGTTCTCCTTCACATACACTACACACACACACACACACACACACACACACACACACACACACACACAAGTGTTTGAGAGAGGCACTCGTGTCATATAAGCATCCTCTGACCCCAGACTCACCTTTGAACCGGCCCTCCGTCTGCCCGTCCGCAGGGGTCTCCGGGTCGGACTGCGGCAATGCGTCAGGAAGTGGGTCAGCAGGAGTGGATCGTCTGATAGGATGACCATAAATCAGGTACCAGAGGAAGGAGTGAACGATACGCAGACGAGGCATCTTGGGCTGGAACCCCATGGAGCGCCCGAGTCCTGGAACTGACACACAGGACGAGATCCAACTGTGAATGAGAAGCGCTGAGGTGTGTGTGTGTGTGTGTGTGTGTGTGTGTGTGTGTGTGTGTGTGTGTGGCTCCATACCGAGGACGGGTTTGAAGGATTTGAGGGTTTTGACGCCCATCTTCTCCGACACCTTCTTCAGGCCGCTGCTCTGAGCCGGACGCGCTTTATTCTCCTTCTTTTCCTGTGCCTTTGCTTTTTCTGCCTGAGACTCAACGCTGAGAAACAAAACACACCAGTGATCAGAAGTTTGACAGACGTCTCTTCTGCTGCAGATGAACGAGATGTCTGGTGTGTGTGAGTGTGTTTCTCTCACCGAGATGCAGAGGCCGAGCTGGACATGCGCATGCGGATCTGCTCTATGGCACTTTTGACCAGCGGGTCGTCAGGCGTAATGGAGGGATGAACCACGAACTCAACCTGAGACACACATGGTTATTAGCTGTGTGTGTGTGTGTGTGTGTGTGTGTGTGTGTGTGTGTGTGTGTGAGTGAGAGAGAGAGAGAGAGAGAGAGAGAGAGAGAGAGAGAGAGAGAGAGAGAGAGAGAGAGAGAGAGAGAGAGAGAGAGAAACATGGCTTTTCACTGCTATGCTGCTGACACTCAACTCTACTTCTCATTTCATCCAGATGATCCCACAGTTGGTGTTCGTATCTCTGCCTGCCTGACAGATATTTCTGCCTGGATGAAGGAACAACACCTTCAACTCAATCTGGCAAAGACAGAACTCCTTGCGGTCTCAGCCGACCCAGCACTTCACCATACTCTCTCCATTCAGCTCGGTTCATCATCCATAACTCCGTCCAGGAGAGCCAGGAACCTTGGAGTTGTGACTGATGATCAGCTAAACATCACTGACCACATCACTGCAACAGCCCGGTCCTGCCGATTTGCCTTATACAACATTAGGAGGATTAGACCCTTCCTATCAGAGCAGACCACACAACTCCTGGTACAAGCTCTTGTTCTCTCCAGACTGGACTACTGTAATGCTCTTCTAGCAGGCCTTCCAGCATGCACTATCAAACCCTTGCAACTGATCCAGAATGCAGCGGCGAGATTGGTCTTTAATGAGCCGAAGAGAGTGCATGATGTGCGATCTGCAGCCTCTCTGTCAAAGACGTTCATTCAGATAGTCTTCAGAAAAGGACCTATAACTTAGTAAATACTTGTCTCTCAAACATGAGACATATGTCTAAAGAAATGTTGAAATGTCAGGTTTTAAATAATTTAAATCAAATCAAAAACAAATATTCTGTGTTTATGTAATCTGTTTGAAAAGGGAGAGCTGTCAGTCATTCGCGAGCATCTAATTATCTTCTCATTACCCGCTAATGTGCCACGCCCACGGAGTGCGCATTCTTTTGAGATTCAAATCTGACGCGATCCCTGAGAGTAGAGCCGACGGCCACATCAGCTCAAACACATCAACACTTCACATCGGTTTGAGACGCGGTGAGGAATAATCCTGGAATATTTTACCTCAGGAAAAGCTGTTTATTTCTAAGAGCAACAGATCCAGGCCAGGATTGTGAGGTAAGTTTATTCTGTTAGCGTCTGTGAATATTAAATGCAAAACACCGTTTAAATATGAATCCTCCTGCTACATAAAATATCATAGATGCAAGACTTTTAGTCAAGATTTATTTGGCTTGTTTTGGCCAGATTATGAAGTGTTTAGGCTATTGTAAGTGTAACATCAGTAAAGCTTTTATTAGCACGTCTGCTCAGATGCTATAAATATAGTACGGAAATGATTTTGATCACTTCATTAAGTTTTGTTTTAAGCATTTCTTTAAAGTGAATTTCATTTGTATAAATTGTATCTTAATTTTAATCAATGTTTTTTATATATTTGCTTCTCATTTAATAAGAATCAAATATAACAGACAATAGCCGTAGCGCTGGCGTGATCATGCATTGCACGCGCGTCTCATAAATAAACCGAAACTCCAGATGATATTTGAGTATTGTGTGTATCGGATAGTATTGTGTATTGTGTTTACAAAATCAAATGATTCAGAAGGTTTACCACTGAAATAACTGGGAAAAAGTGTCCCAATCAACCTGAATTCACCATATACTCTTTGAAATCATAATTGCATTGCATTGTTGTTTTAAATCCCAAATATTTTACTTATAACGTTGATCATTACCAACTATTCAGTTATTTGTATTTATTGAATACTGAATTGTGTTCAGTGTCATAATATTACTGTTTTTTTTAGCATGAGACTTCTTTCAAAAACATTAAAAATAGTACACTGCTAAAAATGCTCTTAGTATTTTTGTCTTGTTTCTAGTCTAAATATCTAAAAATTCTTAAATCTTAAATTAAAATGACATAAGATATTTTTTTGTTTTGTTGAAAATAAAATCAAAATTAAGTGAGATTTTGCTTAAGCAAAATTATCTGCCAATGGGGTAAGAAAAATAATCTTGTTTCTGATTAAAATCTTGTTCCTTGTTTCTGTCCCAAACAGAAATAAGATTATTTCTTTAAGCAAAGTCTCACTTAATTTAGATTCCCCCCCACACATTCTAAATAAACTACAACAAAATATATTTGCTTTGTCCCTTTGCTTAGCTCTCAGTCACACACCTGAGCTCATTCATTATGCGATCATTATGTTTTGTTCTCTCAGGTGTGATTCACATCATTATTCATGAACATTCACGCCTCTTCGCATACGGCCTTTGTAAAGAAAAAGTGTCTTTCAAAATCTAAATCAATGTATTGTTTTATATGAAGGAGCAGGCTCAATGATTCTCACATCAGTTTGAAGCAAAAACTCCAGGCAACACCACCCATTAGTCTAAAGTCTTGTGGACGCATATCTATTGTGTGTTTTGAGGCCTTCATTTTAAAACAATTGTTTTTGTTTTTCAAAAAAATCACACATAAACATTATTCTCTCAAAAATACATGCATTTGTGCTGAATACAGTGTAATTACACTTTTTCCATAAGCAACTGAAAAAAGCACAAATGTCAGAGCATGTCAAAACTTCTAAAGGGCCCCAAAACAGATCACACTCCAGGGGGTTAAAGGCCTGTTTGGGGGTCAAGACTTGGTTTTAGGGATAAGGTTATAATGAGGTTATAATTTAGGCACTTCGCTGTGATGGGTAGGGTTAAGGTAAGGGGCTAGAGATTGTATTGTGTCAATGAACGTCCTCACAAAGATAGATGTACAAGATTGTGTGTGTGTGTGTGTGTGTGTGTGTGTGTGTGAGTGTTTGTGTGTGTCAGTGTTTGTGTGCGTGAGTGAGTGTGTGTGAGTGAGTGTGTGTGTGTGTGTGTGTGTGTGTGTGTGTGTGTGTGTGTGTGAGTTTGTGTGTGAGTGAGTGAGTGAGTGTGTGTGTGAGTGAGAGTGTGTGTGTGTGTGTGAGTGAGAGTGTGTGTGTGAGTGTGTGTGAGACAGTGTTTGTGAGTGTGTGTGTGTTTGTGCGTGTGTGTGAGTGTTTGTGAGTGAGTGAGTGTGTGTGTGTGTGTGTGAGTGAGTGAGTGTGTGTGTGAGTGTGTGAGAGTTTGTGAGTGAGTGAGTGTGTGTGTGTGTGTGTGTGTGTGTGTGTGTGTGTGTGTGTGAGTGAGTGAGTGAGTGAGTGTGTGTGTGTGTGTGTGTGTGTGTGTGTGAGAGAGAGTGTTTGTGAGTGAGTGTGTGTGTGTTTGTGAGTGAGTGTGTGTGTGTGTGTGTGTGAGTGAGTGAGTGTGTGTGTACCTTCTTCTGTACTCCGTCCTGTATGACGATGGTCCTGTAGAGTTTGAGTAAACCCTCTCGAGACAGTGAGCGGATCAGCCTCACCACACTCTTCTTACAAACTTTAGTGCTCACGCCATCCTTCTTCTCCTCCTCCGTCAGCAGCTTCTGCAGCCTGATACACATACACGTGGTTATATGACACAGCGGATGAGAGCTCATCATGAGACAGAGAGAGAGTCTTACGAGTAAAATCCTTCGATGATCTTGCTGCAGCGCACAGCCTCGATGATCATGTTCTTGCGCTTCAGCAGTCGGTACGTCTCGTGAATTTCCACCTTCTTCGTCTTCTGCAGAAATCGTTATTATCGTAGACATCATCACTATCATTCTCATCGTTGACATCATCGTTATTGTTATCATTCTCATCGCTACTGTTAAAGTTAACATCAACGTTATAGATATCGTTAACATTCTCCTCGTTATTGTTATCGTTAACATCATCATTAGTCATTAACGTTCTCCTCGTTATTGTTATCGTTGACATCATCGTTATAGTTATCGTTAACATTCTCCTCGTTATTGTTATCGTTGACATCATCGTTATAGTTATCGTTAACATTTTCATCGTTATTGTTATCATTGACATCATCGTTATAGTTATCGTTAACATTCTCCTCGTTATTGTTATCGTTGACATCATCGTTATAGTTATCGTTAACATTCTCCTCGTTATTGTTATCGTTGACATCATCGTTATAGTTATCGTTAACATTCTCCTCGTTATTGTTATCGTTGACATCATCGTTAGTCATTAACGTTCTCCTCGTTATTGTTATCGTTGACATCATCGTTATAGTTATCGTTAACATTCTCCTCGTTACTGTTATCAGTGACATCATCGTTATAGTTATTGTTATCATTCTCATCGCTATTGTTAAAGTTAACATCATTATAGATATCGTTAACATTCTCATCGTTGTTATCGTTGCCGTTCTGGTTATAGTTGTCGTTGACATCATCGTTATGGTTATCGTTAACATTCTCATTGTTATTGTTATCATTGACATCATTGTTATAGTTATCGTTAACATTCTCATTGTTACTGTTATCGTTGACATCATCGTTATTGTTATCGTTAACATTCTCGTCGTTATTGTTATCATTGACATCATTGTTATAGTTATCGTTAACATTCTCATTGTTACTGTTATCGTTGACATCATCGTTATAGTTATCACTATCATGGACTGTACCTCCGTCAGCACCTCCACAATCACCGGCTCCTCGGAGTGTTGTGATTGGCTGGCGCTGGTGCTGGGGGTGGGGTCAGTAGCCTCTGTATTCTGTCCAACTGCAGCCTTCTGAGAAGCTTTAGACCCACCCATTCGCGCCAACGGTTTCTCTAAACAACACAAACACGCATGAAAACCAAACTCACAGTAAGTGCATGTGTGTGTTGTGATTGGCCACTCACTTTTGAGGGGCGTGGCTTTTTTGCTGAAGCTGAGTTTGGACTGTTTGAGGGATTTCTGTCGTGTGTCCTGTGCTCCAGCAGAGCCCTTCACTCCCTCGCCCTCCTCACACACGCCCGCGGGCCGCCCCGGCTCAGGTTGGGTGAGGTGTGTGACGCGCAGGTGTTGGCTGCGCTGCCGCTCTTTTGTGAACTGCAGGCTGAGTTTACTCTGCTCCACGAACAGTTTGCTGATGTATTTGGTGGTTCTCTGCCGCCCCTCGTCCTCCATGAAGCCCTAAGAGACACATGCGGAGACGTCATGCTCGTGTTGTGGTGACATGTGACCTGCGCATGCTCACGTGTGTTACCTTGATCATGTCGATGCGCTCCAGCAGTCTACAGATCATCCGTCCCTCTAGTTTTCCGATGTTAAGTTTCGCTCTGAGGATGGACTGAGAGATCCCTCTGGTCCCAGTCGACACAACTGCAGCAGCCAATCACAGCACAGAGATCAGTCATGGGACTCAAGGTCCGTTCACAACTATAACCATAGAGTTTTAAAGGGATAGTTCATCCAAAGTAGCTCATGAAGTCTGACGTAGTGCAAAAAAAAAAAATGTAACTGCCATGACGATGACATCTGATGTAGTGTAAATAAGCGTAACTGCCATGACGATGACATCTGACGTAGTGTAAATAAGCGTAACTGCCGTAGCGATGACATCTGACGTAGTGTAAATAAGCGTAACTGCCATGACGATGACATCTGACGTAGTGTAAATAAGCGTAACTGCCGCGACGATGACATCTGACGTAGTGTAAATAAGCGTAACTGCCGTAGCGATGACATCTGACAGTGTTAATAAGCGTAACTGCCATGGCGATGACATCTGACGTAGTGTAAATAAGCGTAACTGCCGTAGCGATGACATCTGGCGAGTGTAAATAAAGCGTAACTGCCGAGCGATGACATCTGACGAGTGTAAATAAAGCGTAACTGCGTGAGCGATGACATCTGACGTAGTGTAAATAAGCGTAACTGCCATGACGATGACGTCTGACGTAGTGTAAATAAGCGTAACTGGTGTGACAATGACGTCTGACGTAGTGTAAATAAGCGTAACTGGTGTGACAATGACATCTGACGTAGTGTAAATAAGCGTAACTGCCATAGCGATGACATCTGATGTAGTGTAAATAAGCGTAACTGCCGTAGCGATGACATCTGACGTAGTGTAAATAAGCGTAACTGCCGTAGCGATGACATCTGATGTAGTGTAAATAAGCGTAACTGCCATGACGATGACATCTGATGTAGTGTAAATAAGCGTAACTGCCGTAGCGATGACATCTGATGTAGTGTAAATAAGCGTAACTGCCGTAGCGATGACATCTGATGTAGTGTAAATAAGCGTAACTGCCGTAGCGATGACATCTGATGTAGTGTAAATAAGCGTAACTGCCGTAGCGATGACATCTGATGTAGTGTAAATAAGCGTAACTGCCATGACGATGACATCTGACGTAGCGTAACTGCCGTGGCGATGACGTCTGATGTAGTGTACATTTTTTTTAAAAAGCGACTCGCTATAACAAATATGGTAAAACTATCATTCTTAATACTTAGACTAAAGATTGATTTATAAATAATCCTAAATAATTTATAAATGATCAGTTCCAACTCCTCAGCATCCCAGATAGCCTAGAGGAACTCGACGTTGCAACAGAAACTATTGACTCTCTTTTTTCCAGCACTTTAGACACAGTTGCTCCCCGGCGCTTAAAGAAGAGTAAAGAAAACAGTCCAATGCCGTAGTAAAACAAAAAGCACATTTGGGCCCTCAAGAGAACAGCTGGAAGAAAACAAAAGTAGAGGTTTTTCGCATTTCATGGAAAGAGAGCACAATTGTCTACAGGACATTATTTAATATAACTCGGTGTTCGTCTGAAAGAAGAATGTCATAAAGGATGGCTTGAGGGAGAGTAAATCATGGGGTCATTTTTATTTTTGGGTGAACTATCCCTTTAATAATCGCTCCAAACTCTGATAGCAGAGGCCACGCCACAGCTGTAACAATAACGACAGAGCAACGATATCATTGGAGTCACTTTCCAGTCATTACAATTACAGTTATTATCGTCACAGCTGTTGGCGTAACTGAAGTATGACGTTAAAGTCATTTGACGTCTGACCGATGTCGTAGGCTTGAGTCAGCACGTCACGCTCAATGATGCGCGGCTCCGCGAGGACGTTCCTCTTGGCGGACACGTCTCCCTCTTCATCATTGTTCTCATCATCATCATCCTCCTCCACATCCTTCTGTCCGTACGGCTTCAGCAGCTTCAGACAGCGCACGAACACGTCAGTGCCTAATAGCCAATCACAGCACAGAGAGCAGTCAGCAGGCGCTTGAGTCACCTGAGGTCATGTGACAAGTCCGTATGATCTCTAACCTCGGAGGGTTTTGAAGGGGCCTCCGGTGGGGTCGAGCTCCTTCAGAGGGATCCTCACCAGGGTCACCATCTTAGCGGCGGTCATGTACTGATACACACGCTTAAAGGTGCGCTCGCTGACACGCTACACACAACACATACAAGCATTACAGCAGAACGAGAGCTTTGTGTGACATCATCAGGGACGAGCGCTCGCTCACCAGCTGCTCGCGGATCTTCATCATCACGCCCATCCTATCAGGAAGCTCAGACAGGAGGTTAGACGTCGACTCCATCAAGATATCATACTTACTCCTCCTGACACACACACACACACACACACACACAAAGTGAAGTTCAGGCTAATATAATGTGTGTGTGTGTGTGTGTGTGTGTGTGTGTGTGTGTGTGTGTGTGTGTGTGTGTGAGTGAGTGAGGTTTAGGGGTAGGGGTAGTGTAGGGGGATAGAAAATACAGTTTGTACAGTATGAAAAACCATTAGGCCTACTGAATGTCCCCACAATTCACAAAAACAAACGTGTGTGTGTGTGTGTGTGTGTGTGTGTGTGTGTGTGTGTGTGTGTGTGTGTGTGTGTGTGTGTGTACCGGTCCACATGGAAGCGCCGCAGCAGCAGCAGCAGCGAGTGTTGTTGAGCTCCTGACGGCAGGCGAGCGACGTGTGACTGTAGAGTTATCAGCCCGTTCCTGTCCAGCGTCCTCCTCAGGTAATGCATCTTCCCTGCGTCCATCCTGACCAATCACAGCACACCATCACATCATTACAGCTGTGTTCAGAACTAGTGCAGTGGATCAGATGAAGAGTGTGTGCACCTGAAGATGTGTGTGTGCAGGTCTCTCTGCAGCTCCCCCTGCCAGCGCGCGCGGCCCAGCCGCTCCAGGATGCAGTAGCACAGATCTGGCAGCTTGAGCTCGGGGTTCCCCTCCGGTCCGATCAGCGCTCGGTACCGGAGCTCGGCCGACGCCACCATAACTAGCCGCTCGCCCCACCTGAAGGGAAGCAGAGACACGGGTCAGCGCGGAGCCTGGACACACATCTCCTGCCCTTGTCCCACGGGCCTCACCGCGTCTGGGCCTCCTCCAGTGACAGCGGTGCGCGGATCTGCTCGCTCACATCCTGCCGCTCGCGGAAGAACACACAGGAGCCCTGCAGGCCACTCGGGTCGTCCGTCAGCACACACACCGGGTACACGTCCAGCGGCTCCGCCTCACGCATCTCATGGATGCCTGTGTTCCGGTCCACCTCCACAAACCTGTGCCACACACACACACACACACACACACACACACACACACACACACACACACACACACACACACACACACACACACACACACACACACACACACACACACACACACACACACACAATGAGCCTGATCAGGGAGAGTGTGTGTAAAACCCCCTCTAATCTAATAAATCTAAACATGACTCGCTATTACAACATCTTTAAAACATTTGAGCAACGTCATATTAAATCTCAGTCATATTTCACACACACTTCATGAAGACCGGAAAATCATGCTTTGGTAAATCACAATTATGACATACATTTTTATAGTGATTGTTAAAGCTATCATTATTATCATCTTTACAGTTATCAATATAACCGTTACTGCAGTGAAGAGTAAAGACTGAGGTAAATAACCGTTACTGCAGTGAAGACTGAGGTAAATAACCGTTACTGCAGTGAAGAGTAAAGACTGAGGTAAATAACCGTTACTGCAGTGAAGACTGAGGTAAATAACCGTTACTGCAGTGAAGAGTAAAGACTGAGGTAAATAACCGTTACTGCAGTGAAGAGTAAAGACTGAGGTAAATAACCGTTACTGCAGTGAAGACTGAGGTAAATAAATCGTTACTGCAGTGAAGAGTAAAGACTGAGGTAAATAACCGTTACTGCAGTGAAGAGTAAAGACTGAGGTAAATAACCGTTACTGCAGTGAACAGTAAAGACTGAGGTAAATAACCGTTACTGCAGTGAAGACTGAAGTAAATAACCGTTACTGCAGTGAAGACTGAGGTGAATAACCGTTACTGCAGTGAACAGTAAAGACTGAGGTAAATAACCGTTACTGCAGTGAACAGTAAAGACTGAGGTAAATAACCGTTACTGCAGTGAACAGTAAAGACTGAGGTAAATAACCGTTACTGCAGTGAAGACTGAGGTGAATAACCGTTACTGCAGTGAACAGTAAAGACTGAGGTAAATAACCGTTACTGCAGTGAACAGTAAAGACTGAGGTGAATAACCGTTACTGCAGTGAACAGTAAAGACTGAGGTAAATAACCGTTACTGCAGTGAAGACTGAGGTGAATAACCGTTACTGCAGTGAACAGTAAAGACTGAGGTGAATAAATCGTTACTGCAGTGAACAGTAAAGACTGAGGTAAATAACCGTTACTGCAGTGAAGACTGAGGTGAATAACCGTTACTGCAGTGAACAGTAAAGACTGAGGTAAATAACCGTTACTGCAGTGAAGACTGAGGTGAATAACCGTTACTGCAGTGAACAGTAAAGACTGAGGTAAATAACCGTTACTGCAGTGAACAGTAAAGACTGAGGTGAATAATCGTTACTGCAGTGAACAGTAAAGACTGAGGTAAATAACCGTTACTGCAGTGAAGACTGAGGTGAATAAACCGTTACTGCAGTGAACAGTAAAGACTGAGGTAAATAACCGTTACTGCAGTGAAGACTGAGGTGAATAACCGTTACTGCAGTGAACAGTAAAGACTGAGGTAAATAACCGTTACTGCAGTGAACAGTAAAGATTGAGGTAAATAACCGTTACTGCAGTGAAGAGTAAAGACTGGGGTAAATAACCGTTACTGCAGTGAAGACTGAAGTAAATAACCGTTACTGCAGTGAAGAGTAAAGACTGAGGTAAATAACCGTTACTGCAGTGAACAGTAAAGACTGAGGTAAATAACCGTTACTGCAGTGAAGAGTAAAGACTGGGGTAAATAACCGTTACTGCAGTGAAGACTGAAGTAAATAACCGTTACTGCAGTGAAGAGTAAAGACTGGGGTGATGTCTGAGGTGAATAACGGGTAGCGTCTGCGGTACCGGTCGTGCAAGGCGACGGCTCTCCGGCTTTCCGGCAGCAGGTAGAAGCGGATCCCGTCACTCCGGATCAAGCAACTCCAGATGAACTGCTGAGTGAGCGGATCCAGATTCAAACCGAACTCGGGCTGCCGGCTGCGCAGCCTCAACCACAGCGTCTGAATGCTGATCCCGTCCAAACCCTCCAGAGCCACCTCATCCAGAACCGCGTCCAGCGGGTCCTCCACCATCATCATCATCATCATCGCTGTCTGTGCTCCGAGAACACACACAGCCTAACTCTTCTTCTTCTACTAGTTTCTTGGCAGATTGCATCGTTCAGTTGTTGCTTACGCCACCTGCTGTACATGAGTGTGTAGAGCGTTGCAGTAAGCCTTTGGTTAATCAATCAAAAGGGGGCAACAACAAAAATCACTGTCTTTAAGGGAAATAAACAAGCTTCTAATTCTTTCGCTTTGCATTCCTTGTTCCCCAAGAATATCCTCAATGTTATCGGCCACATGGAAGAACATGCCACATGGCACATGTTTCACATCTTCCTGTTTGACATTCTGTGCATAAACCATTTCCTGTCCCTACCAGCTTCAGCGTAGATTCTGTCCTGCATGTCCCATTCTTAATCTTGAGTAGCCTATTCCTTCCTATTTCCCATATCAATCCTTTTTCCTCCAGCCTGTTTCTGAATATTGTAATATCGCCTAGCCTTAGTTTCTGCTTCCCATTCCTGTTGCCACTTCTTTGTTATTTCACATTTTATTTTAGCTTTCGCTTCTCCTTTCCCTATTGGAACATTAATTTATATTTCTTTAATTTTTAGTGCCTTTTTAGCTAAATCATCTGCCTTTTCATTACCTCTAATCCCAATGTGTGCAGAACTGAACTGTTATTCCTGGGCTTTGAATATTTAACAGTATATTTCTAACCTCGACTATTACAGTTAGAAATTACAGTAACTTACTGTAAAAATACGGTATTTACAGTACTATTTAACTTGCTGCATTTTTTACAGTATAGTATATTTTTTACTATGAAATACAATAATTGTATTAATTTACTGTAATTCATTGTCCACTTTTTCTATTTACTGTAAAACTTCAAATTGCCAATTACTATATTTCAACAGGTCCCCATAACAACAATAGCAATGACAGCTGTTACACACTTTTTAAAATGTCATTTTTAATCGTTCAGTTGTAAATCTTTCAGTTTTCTGAAAGCCTGCAGCAACTTTTAAACATAACATTTTAACTATTTACAGAATAAACATAACTATTTATAGAAGTCATTTCCACTACAGAGTAGACCAAAGGGCTGTACAGTAAAATAATAAAACAGAAGAAGACAAAGATCAATAATAACAGAAAACACTGAAGAAAAACGTTTTTGCTTTAGTTTGAAACTTGTTTCCACCACAGAGTAAAAAATGAACAAGGTAACTGACTTTTTATCTCACAATTCAGACTTTATAACTCTCAATTGCGAGGAAAAAAGTCTGAACTGTGAGATAAAAAGTCGCTATTATCTTTTAAATTTCTTATTCCGTGGCGGAAACAAGCTTCCATGCTTAGTAGCTAAATGAAGGAGGAGCGTGAGGGTTCAGGCCAGAGTTCTTCCTTTGCATCTTCCCTCTTCTTTTGCTGACCGGGACCTTTGAGGAGCACTTGCTGTTGTCGGGGATAACCCTCACAGTGAACCTTTACATAAAAGAAAGAATTCGTAAGATCATTTGATGTGTAAAACGGTTTAAACATCGGTTAAGACAAAAACGTATATCGTGTCATTTACTCACACTTATGTTGTTTCAAATCCATAAGACTGGTTCATTTCCAGAACACTAATTCATATTCTCTCTCTTCATTTTTGTCTCAGTGCATAAAGATATTGTTGATTTGAATCCATATGCACTTTTTGAACTGGGATATTTTGGCTGAGAGGACTCTCAGTGGATGGACAATAATGACGAGATTAAAAGTACCTTAATTTGTTATTGACAAAAGTCATACGTGTTTGGAGCAACATGAGGGGCGTGTTAATAACAGCAGTTTAATTTTTGGATGAACTATTCTTTTAACTGTATTACGATATGAAACGCACAGATTCAAACACTGAGATCACACAGAGTAAGGGAGAGGTGCGTTCATGGATCGAAGGCGAGTGATGGTTTTAGCTTTTGAGTTTCTACATTGCATTGATTCACATCCGTATGCCACGAGTCTTCGACACAAACGCGATTCATTCACTTAGTGAGCGTAACCGGTCTTTACAGCTCCTTAACTAGTCAAACAGCTTATAACAGCACAAAATAAGCCTTAAAGTTATGAAAGAGTGTGTTCATATACATTTTATAATAAAATAACAATGCAAGTACTATTGTTGATTCTTAAACGCCTCTGATTGGCCATTGTGTTCACACGCTCAACATATGTCTGTGATTGGCTACAAAGATCACTGCTTTAAATAGACGTCTATCAGCGGATCCCTAATATATCCACTGATTGACAGCTATTTATAACATGTTTTTGTGCCCTTTGGCATGATTAATAAAGGCAAATAAGACGCCACAGTGCTTGCACACAAACATTGCATGTTTTACTCTAGCAATAAATGCATGCTGAACATTTATATGGGGTAATAAGTTAACGGCAGGCGATTATGTAGAGGGAAATAACCCCTAAATGACTGACTTTAAACTAAACCCACTAAAGCTCGGTTTCGGCCAACAGTTTACGTGAACACTGAGCTCCTAACGTAGTCAAACCCAAGACAGAGAGCAGTTTATGTCCATATTTTGATGGTGAAACGTCCAGAAAAAGAAAATAAATATTTTATATTTTATTTTATTAATATTTTAATATTTGAGTGTCGCCACAAATCTCTTTAAGCTCTCTCCACACAGAGTGTGAGGTGACTGCGTCGTTAAGTGGCGTTGTTGGGTTTTTTTTAGTTAAACCAAAAATATAAAATATGTAAAGGAAAAAGTAGGAATATTTGCACAAACCTTTGCAGCTGGCAGGTTCTTGCATCCGTGTCTTCTTCTTCTTTCTCCAAGCGGAAATAAAAGCCTTTCTGTGATTGGTCAGGTTTCACACTCATTTTTTGTACTGCATTTACAGTAAATTAAAAATACTGTATTTTAATGGTGCGAAGGGATATTTCCCTCAATGCATATAACTGTATAACTGCCTTACAGTAAAATACAGTTCATTTTACAGTTAATTACTGTGACATTTACAGGAACTGCTAACAGTGTAGATCCTCTCTGACAAGCTCTGCAATACTGCCATTGAATATGAGCACATTAGCGTATATCATCTCTTCTATCCACCTTAATGCTGTCATTTCAACTGAATATACTGAACGGTCATTATTTAGTCTATACTTAGACCTTTTTTAAATTCAGGAATGTAAAGACCATTCTGGTCTTTTGATCCATCTGTGTAAATGTTAAAACCATAAAATGAAGAAGGCAGATACCTTTCACCATACCATGCAAACTCTGTTCATCTGAGTGTTCCCTCGTCATCGGAAGCATCCAGGGAGGAGCTTCAGGACTGAACTCTAACTCTTTAGTGCCGCACTGTTCTGCTAAATGATGCACGTCCCATCCAAACCCTTTAGCCTTTGTTTGATATTCCCAACCATCATTTAATACTGACACTGCTGGATTATTACTACTCCCTAGCAACCTAACCCTATATGTTAATGCCAGCTTAATATCTCTTAATGTAAGTGGGGCTTCTTTTGTCTCTACCAGTATAGCACTTGTTGGACGTGTTTTAATAGCACCTATGACCATTCTCAGTGCTCTAAACTCAATTAGGGGCCAAGCACCGGATGTGCGGAGGCACTTATTGTAATCGTTGGCGTTCTTCTCTCTTGAGTCTATGGCAGCCCATAGAACTGTATGGTAAAAAGTTGTGAAATTTGGCACACTCATTGGGACAGTCTGAGCTGAGCTGGATCACCTGTCCAAAATTTCACTAATGTTTATGCTAATACCTTTTGAACCATAAGGGCTAGAAAAAAAAAATTCTCCCTCTGATTCCTGAGCTCAAGACGATTCGATTTCACCATATGACGTCATTTTCTGTCAAGAAAATTTTCCCGCCATTTTGAATAAAAAAAAAAAAACTTTTTCTAACTCCTCCTAGGCCTTTGCTCCGATTGTCACGCAAATTTAACCAGAGCATCTCCAGACCATGCCAACAAAAAGTTAAGACATTCAAGCCGATTGGTCAATCCGTTCTCAAATAATCTGCGAACAGACTCGACGTAGTGCCTGCAAAAATGAACATGAGGCTGTATCTCCACAACACTTTATTGTATACAGACCAAACTTGGTACATGTCATCATAAGCATGACCTGAAATGACATGCAGCGTTTCGGCACAGTGCCACCTACTGGTCTGGAGATACAAAAAATGTATATATTTTCATATATGTCCATATCAGCCATTTTGGGCATCAGCCATTTTGAATTTTGTCTAAAAATGCGAGTAACTTTTGAATAAATTAGCCTATTCTAATGAAACTGGTCATAATACATTCCTTGGCTGATGCTGAAAACATAGATTCAAATTTTGCCATATTTGGTCAAACTTCCTGTCCTCCATCTTGTTATTTGTTAAAAACCTACTTTTTTTAACTCGTCCTAGACCGTTTGACCAATTTTCACCAAAATTGAAGCGTATCATCTTCAGGCTGTGCCGACAACATATTATGGACTTTGCGTCGATAGGCAAAACCGTTTTCATATAGCGCTGCGACGGAGTTGAGGCATGATGCCAAAATGACTCTTGAGGGTGTATCTCTGCAATGCTTTGACATATTGACACCAAACTTTGCTTGTGTCATTGGTCCCTTATTCTGACCACACCACATGAGTTTCATTACTGTGACCGCTTGGTCAAAAGTGATAAACCATTAAATCATTATAATTGACTGTATTTATAATTTTACAGTTATTTTGCCTAAAATGATCTTAATAGGTCTTCAGTGGCTCCTTGCTACAATTGGTCTGACACTCCCAGCCATGTTGGCATTTCTTATTGTCTTTTTTGCGCTTGGCCCTGGTATTGCTGCTTGCAGCTATATTTCTATCTGTCTTTGTTAAATTCGTTTGGCATGTTGTGCTTTATACTATACAGCCATAATCTATAACTGACCTGATTAATGATTTAGTTTTAATGTGATTAATATGATATTTCCATGTACATTTTTCACCCATCCAAACTCCTAGGTATTTAAATTTCATGACTCTCTCCAGAGTTTGCTTGTAAATAAACAATTTGTGGTTATTTGAAACAGCCACCACGTTGGGTCCTAAGCGGACACTATTTCACAGGGGACAGGATTTCTCATGACACCGGTACAACACTGACACCCGCCACGCGTGACCGCGAACATACAGTAACATGACATAAAACAAGACACACAACAGAGAAGTCAAACAAAAGCTGATCTAACAATTAACATTTTCTTAAAATTTAGATTTAAAAGACAAAATGTCTGTTTGTTTAAGACTACACTAGCTAATATACCAAACAAAAGGGTCTTCCAAAAATACCATTTCTCTCTTTATTTTGAAACTGTATTGTAGTACAGGCGAAGAAGCCATTCAAACAGATGATTTAACTGAATATATATATGAAAATAAGTTAAAGAAACTACAGTGGTTATGGACTATGGGAGTTTTATTTGCAACAAAAATCTTGCAATATGCATTTACTCAAAGGGTGTCCACATACAGCTGACAAATATTAATAAAAGACTTGACTTGATATTCATGACTTGAGACTTGACTCGGACTTGAGTTAAATGACTTGAAAAGACTTGTCTTTTGTTTAATAAATATGTGTTTTTGAACGCACCGCAACCTAACCACGTGACGCAGCAAGCAAGCAGAGAGAGCGCTAACGTAAGCGCATTGCCATTCGTGACTCGTGACTGAACATGGAAGGCGCTACGCCAAAAATAACTACCAGGAATATGTGCAAGACGGTGCTAAGAAGAAAAGAACTGCAGTATGCAAGGCCTGCGACGTGAAGATATCTGATACAACCACCACCACATCGACTTTCATTCGACACTTCAAATCCCACAAAAAATGTGACAAAGTCAGCTGTTTTCAGCTACCGCTAACGTCTTGGCTAGTCAAGCTCCGCTCCGACATGAAATGTCTCTGTACTGTTGCCTACTACACTTGTTTTAGCAATTAAAACACATATTTAATTTCATGTTTAAATATTATGTTATTTTTTTTATTTATGTTGATTATGAAAAGTGAAATATGTTAGACATGATGTTTACCTTTTCGTTGTTTTGTTTTGCCTTTCTTTAAAATGATTTTTTCTTCTTTGTGTGTGTGTGTGTGTGTGTGTGTGTGTGTGTATACAATATATTTATGTGAATCCCCATAACCGAGCCATGGGCTTTTCACTCAAAATCTAACACTGAAGAGCAATTAATAGACACTGTGCACAGGCATATACTCAGTGCTATTGCAGAAAAGTGAATAACCATTTACAATGCATTGTATTTGCACAAAATTAAATTTGATAGAACTGTGTCACTCAATTGTGAGCGGTGTGATTGCATTATCACCCCACCATGGCTGAACACACGTTCAACAGGTGCACTGGATGCAGGGACAGCCATAACTCTTACCACTGCACAAAGAGGAGAGGGTGTGCTGTTCATCCAAATAGTGGTTCAGCTGAATAAGGGGACTGGAACTTGTATCTCTCTTCTGCTTCTTGAGGTACGCTGTGATCAGTCCAGACTGATGCTCTGGCTCTGCCACCTGATCCTCCTGCTCATGGGTGAGGGAAGGCACTGGGGTAGCCCTGTATGCCTCCTTGATAATCAAGTCTGATTAAGCAAGAAAAGATAGGAATCAAAAAATTTACACGTTGAATACAGAACCAACATAACACAGGATATGGGTAATTTAAGGATCCGGATCATAACCAAGTCTTTGCCTGGCTTTTTTCACCTGTGTCTGAATGTGAGCAGTCCAGGTCAGGTCCTCGGAGATGTTTACACCCAGGTACTTGAAGCTGCTCACTCTCTCTACTGGTGACCCGCTGATCATGAGGGGGGAGTATGTCCGTTGCTGTCTCTTCCTGAAGTCCACAATCTGTTCTTTGGTCTTGCCAACATTCAGAGAGAGACAGTTGTCCTGGCACCATGATGTTAGATGCTCCACATCGTCCAAGTATGCTGTCTCATTGTTGTTGGAAATGAGGCCCAGGACAACAGTATCATCAGCAAATTTGATGATAGAGGTGGAGCTGTGTGTGGACAAACAGTCATGTGTGTAGAGAGAGTAGAGCAGGGGACTCAGGACACAGCCCTGTGGAGCTCCCACACTCAGGGTGA
Source organism: Paracanthobrama guichenoti (assembly GCA_018749465.1). Classification (NCBI taxonomy): domain Eukaryota; kingdom Metazoa; phylum Chordata; class Actinopteri; order Cypriniformes; family Gobionidae; genus Paracanthobrama; species Paracanthobrama guichenoti. The sequence continues at coordinate 21,954,866 of CM031956.1, forward strand.
TGGAGGAGGAGGTGGACTGGCCTATTCTCACCACCTGAGGCCTGCCAGTGAGGAAGTCCTCAATCCAGTGGCAGAGAGAAGGATTCAGGCCGAGATCCAGGAGTTTGGCGGTTAGCTTAATGGGAACTATGGTGTTAAAGGCTGAGCTATAGTCAATAAATAGCAGCCTTATGTAGTTCCCACTTTTGCTGTCGATGTGAGTGAGGGAGTGGAGGACATGAGAGATGGCATCTTCAGTCGATCTATTGGGACGATAGGCAAACTGAAGAGGGTCCAAAGTGTCAGGAATGAAGGAGCAAATGGTGTTTTTAATGAGTCTCTCAAAGAGCTTCATGACTATAGACGTGAGAGCCACTGGACGATAGTCATTTAGGCAAGAGGGTTTACTGTTCTTAGGGATACCTGTTATAAACCTGTTTGCACATTATACTTCTTTGTACATTTCTGTTAACCACATATTTATGTCTACAGTTTACTCACTGCACAGTTTATTTCACTTATTTTATTCCACTTCTTTATTTATTTTTATTTTTTATTTTTTCAACTTAATTTATCTATAATTCTACAGATATATATATATATATATAGTACTTTTTTATTTTATTTCTATTATAATTTCCTCCTTGTGTTTTTAACTGTGAATTTGCACTGTCCATGGAGCGGACCTGTTTACATTTCACTGCCGGTTGTATATTCTGTATATAACTGTGTGTGTGACAAATAAAACTCTTGAATCTTGAAAGTCTCAAGTCATGAATATCAAGTCAAGTCAAGTCTTTTATTAATATTTGTCAAGCAAGTCTCAAGTCCTAAAATTGCAACTTAAGTCTGACTTGAGTCAAGTCATGTGACCCGAGTCCCCCACCTCTGTCATTAAATGATGGCTTTGTCATCCTGAGCCTCATATTTAGATAAACAGACTTTGAGGAAAGCTTGTGTTCAGATCATGAACGATCAGTTGTTCTCTCCACTCTGGCGATGATTTTCTGCTCAAACGTGGGCAGGACGGCAGTGTCCTCATGGATCTCCTCGTAGACCGCGCCGCACTCAAACTCGGCGCTCGCGCTCTGGAAGTAGAACCTGTGAGAGAGAGATAGATGTGAAGCAGGAAACACATGGACGGATGAGCTGAGGGACGGATGTGCTGCGGGACAGATGAGCTGAGGGACGGAGCGCTGGGGGACGGATGCGTGGGGGGACGATGCACTGAGGGACGGATGCACTGAGGGACGGATGAGCTGAGGGACGGAGCGCTGGGGGACGGATGCACTGAGGGACGGATGAGCTGAGGGACGGAGCGCTGGGGGACGGATGCGTGGGGGGACGATGCACTGAGGGACGGATGCACTGAGGGACGGATGCGCGGGGGGACGGATGCACTGAGGGACGGATGAGCTGAGTGACGGAGCGCTGGGGGACGGATGCGTGGGGGGACGGATGAGCTGAGGGACGGATGCGCTGAGGGACGGATGCGCAGGGGGACGGATGAGCTGAGGGACGGATGAACTGAGGGACGGATGAACTGAGGGACGGATGCGCAGGGGGACGGATGAGCTGAGGGACGGATGAACTGAGGGACGGATGCGCGGGGGGACGGATGCGCTGAGGGACGGATGCACGGGGGACGGATGAGCTGAGGGACGGATGAACTGAGGGACGGATGCGCTGAGGGACGGATGCACGGGGGGACGGATGAGCTGAGGGACGGATGAACTGAGGGACGGATGCGCGGGGGGACGGATGCACTGAGGGACGGATGCGCGGGGGGACGGATGAGCTGAGGACGGATGCGGGGGGGACGGATGAGCTGAGGGACGGATGCACGGGGGGACGGATGCGCTGAGGACAGATGCGCGGGGGACGGATGAGCTGAGGGACGGAGCGCTGAGGGATGGATGACCTTAGGGACGGATGAACTGAGGGAGGGATGAACTGAGGGACGGATGCGCTGAGGGACGGATGAGCTGAGGGACGGATGAACTGAGGGACGGATGCGCTGAGGGACGGATGCGCTGAGGGACGGATGAGCTGAGGGACGGATGAACTGAGGGACGGATGCGCGGGGGGACGGATGAGCTGAGGGACGGATGAACTGAGGGACGGATGCGCGGGGGGACGAATGCGCTGAGGGACGGATGAACTGAGGAACGGATGCGCGGGGGGACGGATGAACTGAGGGACGGAGCGCTGAGGGACGGATGAACTGAGGGACGGATGCGCGTGGGGACGGATGCGCTGAAGGACGGATGAGCTGAGGGACGGATGCGTGGGGGGACGGATGGGGACAGATGCGCTGGGGGATGGATGAGCTGAGGGATGGATGAGCTGAGGGACGGATGAGCTGAGGGACGGATGCGCTGCAGGACGGATGAGCTGAGGGATGGATGCGTGGGGGGACGGATAGGGATGGATGAGCTGGGGGACAGATGCGCTGGGGGATGGATGAGCTGAGGGATGGATGAGCTGAGGGATGGATGAGCTGAGGGATGGATGAGCTGAGGGACGGATGCTCTGCGGGACGGATGAGCTGAGGGACAGATACACGTCTCACCTGAACGGCCCTCTGCGCGTCAGCAGGGACTTAAAGTGGCCTAGGGTCATGGCAGCATCACGCCGGACACACGTCCTGTACGGGATCACGTCTCCGCTGTAATAATACACCACTGTCACACACCTGCTGGAGACGTCACATGCGCTGGCACTGTCCGCCTTCAGTGAGGTGGCACTGGAATCTGTTTCGTCTTCCTGTCAGGACAGGAAGTAGCACATAAATAAACTGCCTTTCCATTAAATCAGTGTAGAGTACACAGCAAACACAGTGTGTGGCAGTAACTCACGCAAGTGTTTTGAGTCTGTGTCTGCAGATCCTGCAAACGCCTCATCAGTTCAGCTGCAAAGGTGTGTGGAGTCATCTTCACCTGTTCCACACACACACACACGTTACTGAGAATAACGAGCACATATCACACACGTCTGTTAATATAGAGGGCTTATAGTGAACACAAATACATTCTTAAAATACAAACATGTTTTTTTCTGAATTGTTTACACTGGATTTTGCTGACCCGTCGATGGAAGAGCCACAGCCACCAGGGAATACCGTTTCCATAAAAGGGTGTACATGGTCTGCAACAGTGCTTAGGTAGGTGGTATGTGTCAAAGTAACTTCCACATGGATGGCAGGACCCAAGGTTTCCCAGCAGAACATTGCCCAAAGCATCACACTGCCTCCGCCGGCTTGCCTTCTTCCTATAGTGCATCCTGGTGCCATGTGTTCCCCAGGGAAGCCACCCACGTTTTCTTTCTTAAAAGAAAACGTGATTCATCAGACCAGGCCACCTTCTTCCATTGCTCCATGGTCCAGTTCTGATGCTCACGTGCCACTGTTGGTGCTTTCGGCGGTGGACAGGGGTCAGCATGGGCACCCTGACTGGTCAGCGGCTATGCCGCCCCATACGCAACAAACTGAGATGCTCTGTGTATTCTGACACCTTTCTATCAGAACCAGCATTAACTTCTTGAGCAGTTTGAGCTCCAGTAGCTCGTCTGTTTGATCGACCACACGGGCCAGCCTTCGCTCCCCACGTGCATCAATGAGCCTTGGCCGCCCATGACCCTGTGTCCGGTTCTCCACTGTTCCTTCCTTGGAGCACTTTTGATAGATCCTGACCACTGCAGACCGGGAACACCCCACAAGAGCTGCAGTTTTGGAAATGCTCTGACCCAATCATCTAGCCATCACAGTCTGGCCCTTGTCAAACTTGCTCAAATCCTTACGCTTGCCTAATTTTCCTGCTTTTAACACATCAACTTTGAGGACAAAAGTTCACTTGCTGCCTAATATATCCCACCCACTAACAGATGCTGTGATGAAGAGATCATCAGTGTTATTTACTTCATCTGTCAGTGGTCATAATGTTATGCCTGATCGGTGTATAGTCACACATTGATTTGACTCACCGGTGTGTGTGGCAAGTGTGTGTGTCTCTCATCTCTGTCTCGTGTTCTGTGTCGATTACATATGTGACGCTCCTGTCTGTTGAGGGAAACACACACGTCAGTGTACATGATGACTGCGTGGAGCTCATCTCACCTGCATCTCACTTGCACTCACTAGATCTCACCTGCATCTCACTGCATCTTACTGCATCTCACTCTCACCTGCACTCACTGCATCTCCCCTGCATCTCACCTGCACTCACTGCATCTCACCTGCATCTCAGTCTCACCTACACTCACTGCATCTCACCTGCATCTCACCTGCATCTCACCTGCATCTCAGTCTCACCTACACTCACCTGCATCTCACCTGCACTCACTGCATCTCACCTGCAACCACTGCATCTCACCTGCAACCACTGCATCTCACCTGCAACCACTGCATCTCACCTGCATCTCACCTGCACTCACTGCATCTCACCTGCAACCACTGCATCTCACCTGCACTCACTACATCTCACTGCATCTCACCTGCACCCACTGCATCTCACCTGCACTCGCTGCATCTCACCTGCATCTCACCTGCATCTCACTGCATCTCACCTGCCCCCACTGCATTCACCTGCACTCACTGCATCTCACTTGCACCTCACCTGCACTCACTGCATCTCACCTGCACTTATTGCACCTCACTCGCACTCACTGCATCTCACCTGCATCTCACTGCATCTCACCTGCACCCGCTGCATCTCACCTGCACCCACTGCATCTCACCTGCACTCACTGCATCTCACCTGCATCTCACCTGCACTCACTGCATCTCACCGGCACTCACTGCATCTCACCTGCACTCGCTGCATCTCACCTGCACCCGCTGCATCTCACCTGCACCCGCTGCATCTCACCTGCACCCACTGCATCTCACCTGCACCCACTGCATCTCACCTGCACTCATTGCACCTCACTTGCACCTCACCTGCACTCACTGCATCTCACCTGCACCCACTGCATCTCACCTGCACTCACTGCATCTCACCTGCACTCACTGCATCTCAACTGCATCTCACATGCACTCATTGCACCTCACTTGCATCTCACCTGCACTCACTGCATCTCACCGGCGCTCACTGCATCTCACCTGCACTCGCTGCATCTCACCTGCACTCACTGCATCTCAACTGCATCTCACATGCACTCATTGCACCTCACTTGCATCTCACCTGCACTCACTGCATCTCACCGGCGCTCACTGCATCTCACCTGCACTCGCTGCATCTCACCTGCACCCACTGCATTTCACCTGCACTCATTGCACCTCACCTGCACTCACTGCACCTCACCTGCACTCACTGCATCTCACCTGCACCCACTGCATCTCACCTGCACTCACTGCATCTCACCTGCACTCACTGCATCTCACCTGCATCTCACATGCACTCATTGCACTTCACTTGCATCTCACCTGCACTCACTGCATCTCACCGGCACTCACTGCATCTCACCTGCACCCGCTGCATCTCACCTGCACCCACTGCATCTCACCTGCACCCACTGCATCTCACCTGCACTCACTGCATCTCACCTGCATCTCACCTGCACTCACTGCATCTCACCTGCATCTCACATGCACTCATTGCACTTCACTTGCATCTCACCTGCACTCACTGCATCTCACCGGCACTCACTGCATCTCACCTGCACTCACTGCATCTCACCTGCACTTATTGCACCTCACTTGCACCTCACCTGCACTCACTGCATCTCACCTGCACTTATTGCACCTCACTCGCACTCACTGCATCTCACCTGCATCTCACCTGCACTCGCTGCATCTCACCTGCATCTCACCTGCATCTCACCTGCACTCATTGCACCTCACCTGCACCCACTGCATCTCACCTGCACCCACTGCATCTCACCTGCATCTCACCTGCACTCATTGCACCTCACCTGCACTCACTGCATCTCACCTGCACCCACTGCATCTCACCTGCACTCACTGCATCTCACCTGCATCTCACCTGCACTCACTGCATCTCACCTGCATCTCACATGCACTCATTGCACTTCACTTGCATCTCACCTGCACTCACTGCATCTCACCGGCACTCACTGCATCTCACCTGCACTCGCTGCATCTCACCTGCACCCACTGCATCTCACCTGCACTTATTGCACCTCACTTGCACCTCACCTGCACTCACTGCATCTCACCTGCACTTATTGCACCTCACTCGCACTCACTGCATCTCATCTGCATCTCACTGCATCTCACCTGCACTCGCTGCATCTCACCTGCACCCGCTGCATCTCATCTGCACCCACTGCACTCACTGCATCTCACCTGCACTCGCTGCATCTCACCTGCACTCGCTGCATCTCACCTGCACTCGCTGCATCTCACCTGCACCCCCTGCATCTCACCTGCACCCACTGCATCTCACCTGCACTCATTGCACCTCACTTGCACCTCACCTGCACTCACTGCATCTCACCTGCACCCACTGCATCTCACCTGCACTCACTGCATCTCACCTGCATCTCACCTGCATCTCACCTGCACTCATTGCACCTCACTTGCATCTCACCTGCACCCGCTGCATCTCACCTGCACCCACTGCATCTCACCTGCATCTCACTTGCACTCACTGCATCTCACCGGCACTCACTGCATCTCACCTGCACCCGCTGCATCTCACCTGCACCCACTGCATCTCACCTGCACCCATTGCACCTACCTGCACTCACTGCATCTCACCTGCACCCACTGCATCTCACCTGCAACCACTGCATCTCACCTGCACTCACTGCATCTCACCTGCATCTCACATGCACTCATTGCACCTCACTTGCACCTCACCTGCACTCACTGCATCTCACCTGCATCTCACCTGCACTCACTGCATCTCACCTGTACTCACTGCATCTCACCTGCACTCACTGCATCTCACTGCATCTTACCCGCACTGCCGATCGTCTGGACGCTCCTGATTGGCTGCATTGTGGGGAGTGAGGGTCTCTTTCTCAGGCTCCACCCCC